>JAJIZL010125090.1:0-70428 GCA_023969395.1 Amblyomma maculatum
TTTTTTCCGAGGGACGCGAAAAAGGCCAAGCATTTGGAGATTAACACCCCATTTGGAGGACGGACAGATGGGGCACTGATAGCCGCCGCCAGAGCTGAGTCAACCCCGCCTCTTTTCCTTGCGTGCAGACAACGCTATCACGCCATTCGGACTAAGGGAAGAAAGCACTCACACATCAGACACATATATTTATCACTTTCAGCACGCCAAGCAAGAAAAAAAAAAATCATCCAAGCGTGTCACGTATTCGGCGGCCACACATAAATGGATGCTAGACTGAAAAGAATGTTTTGCTGTCAGCGCGTCACCAACTGCTTTGTGGTACCAACAGCTGGGCGTCGAAACGAGAGCGGACGTGACCAAGTAGCTAAAGGCCGTCGCTGCCTGAGGAATGCGACGGTCCCGAAACTTCCCTGTTGCGCCGGCGGCGTTAAAGCGACACGGCGACACCGACCCACACTTGTCAAAGGATCAAAACATGGCTCCAAGTTCCGCGTCAGAGGAAACGACAGCTCGAAGAGATATTCTGACACTCACCATGCAAACTGCCGACGCGGCAGCAGAAGTAAGGCGGCGCACAAATGGCCAAATCCTGCGACCGTTACCAGAACCAACACGATAAGAGCCAAAGTTATAAACCTGTGGCTCAGAACACCTAATCCAAGATTTGCATGAATGCGAATGATATAAACATATAAATACAAAATAACTTATCGGCTGGATCGAGTCGGCTGATTTGCGATTTGCAATACACAAAACTGCAGCAGCATTTTTTGTTGGTTTGCTTACAAAGACACCTAAAATGCAACAAAACAAATATGAAACATAACAAAATAAAGAAAACTTTGTTTTAAAAAGAAAATGTTTGTAACTTTTATTTTTTGAATTTTCCGCCCAAAGAACTTGCTTGTAGTGTGTATCCACACCAAAGCCAGCGACTGCCAATCAGAGAACATTATGGCGGCGGAGGATGGCTCGTCTCCGGCCTCGCCACCTTCGGTGCCCGAGATCGGCACGCGCAAACTGGGGCCACGCGTGTCTCCACGGCAGATGGAGATTCTGGTGGACTTTCTGACCTTAAACCCGTTTCTGGCGAATACCTCAAAGAAGAGCAAGGAAGTTGAGCCGTGGGTGCGCGAGCGACTTTGGGAAGAGGTGGCCGGCAAGCTGAACGCCAAGGGACCTGCTGTCAAGTCCCGTTCTTCCTGGCGAAAGTTCTGGTCCAGCCGATCGACTCAGATCAAGAGGACTGTCGCGCGTGTCGCCAAGATGAGGTGAGGCTCCGCGATACCGACGCGATCGCTCGTTCCCCTGCGCGTCCTCAAGTGCTTTTGAAATTGCCTCCTCGGGGCCTCTCGCGGTCCTTCACGGGACCGACTACGGCGGGTCGCATTCATTTCTGATGGAGGCCCGTGCTAGTCGAAGTTTATTGCGTTTCGCAGCCCCCATTATTGTGGTTGTAGCTCGGTCTCTGCCGAATCTCATTATCATGAAGCCTTTGTCGCAGATGCAATCTTGTCCGCCGCTCGTTGGTCGACACGCCCCTGGCGTCACTGGGGCTGACTGACGTCAGTCGTCGTGCGGCCAATAGAAGCTTTGCAGTGTGGCCAGAAACTGGCTGTTGCCGGAATGTGGGAATGCTGGTGGGAGCCGTCGTCGCGTTGTTGTAGTTTGGTTCTTGGTCGCTGTAAGAGGCAACAGTCGTGCCGAAATCCGCAGGAGTCATATGTTCCGCAATCGCTTTGTTTACGTGGCGTGGTAAGTGCGGGAATTTCAAATGCGGTTCTACGTTCAGAAGGCCATGCGAAAGGGAGCCAGATGTCAAGTGGTCACGGCGCTTCAGCGAATTATTTCAGCTGTGAATAAAAGCTGCATGCTTGAGCATCAAGGATTGCATCGTCCGAGGCGGCTGTATGAAGAGAGCAGAGATTCAGCTTTCGACCAGGGGTACTATCATATCACAAAAACTGTCACAAATCTCTGATCGGCTAGCCCTGATCTGATCAGTCGATTCCAATCGGCGAGAAGGCTGACTGACAGATTTGTGTAAGCTTCTGTGATGTTATCGTAGCGTGATTACGTTCAAACCTGTCAATCAGCCCTCGCTCGTATTGGTCGACAGGTCCGCCGGCCAGAATCGACCAATAGCAGTGGGGCTAGTCGATCGGCTTGCGACAGTTTTCATATATGATCGTGGTGTAATTCGGCTGATACAAAGAGCCAGTTATCAAGTACTCTTATGCATAAATAAGCACATAGCCTGTCCATGAAAACGAAACAGAAACCAAAACCAATGTCATGCTGCTATGGCACATTCTTGCAGGTGGCTTCAGGGCAATTAAGTAAACGAGAGTAGGTTTGCAAAACGTACTACCCCTGCATGTCTGATCAGGAAACTGTCTAGCCTTTGAGAAGCACTATTCATATTTGTGGTCGAAACTGTGAGCATGAATAGTGCTTTTTCCTAGTTAAAAAAGGTGGAACTACAGCACAACATGAAAACACGCACAAGGGAGACAACGCGACGCGAGCCTTGTGTCCTATTGTCTCCCTTCTGCGTGTCTTCATGTTAGGCTGTAGTTTCATCTTTAATATGCACCGACTAGTTCAGATTCAGACCACCCCCCTAGTTATTACATTGGTGTTCTGTAACTGAAAGTTCCAATATGCAGGCCCCCCAAACATTTATCTTGGGCATTTTTATTGCGTAAGCAATACTACGCCAGGCTTCAGCCCGTCGCGTAAACCCGGCCGGTAGCCACGGTTGACCTTTAGAGCGACCGCTGATGGGGCCCCTGTTCAAGCCGTCGGGTCAACTCTGTTGGTAGCCACACCGCGCCGCAGCTTGCGTTGCTACCGCTGCCGAGTGAAGGCGCTGGCGTTGCAGAGAAGGGGGGGGTGTGCTCTCGCCAGATGTTTCGGAATGTGGAGAGGAGGTGGAAACTGAGTATAAAACATGCGTGCTCGCTCGGTTTTCTTTTTTTCTCCTTCCTACAGTCGCAACAACAATGCTTTGACCCCGTATTTGCCTACCCTGGCAAGTACAAGCAAACTTCGTGCCCAGGTCTTTAAGCGTTGTCAAGTAACTTCCAGTATGAGTTCATTTAAATGCAAATGTGAATTCAATACAATGCTTGAACGTTGAATACAATTATTAATTTCCCACATTATCTAAATGGTCAAAAGCTTCAAGCAAATTCTCATGTCCTAGACGATACTATGAGTGGACGAACGCTGCAGGAGCCAAAATGGCGGCGCCCATACAGTAGAAGACGACTGTGCCTAAGGTGGTTTACAAGTTTCATTCGCACTAGTTACCTATGATACCGACTACAGTACGAGTGCGGAAAGGTGAGCGCTTGAAGAAACTGACATTACGCTAATTGGACTTACAGCGGCAAACGAAATCCCAGCCGCGGGCCGCACACTGCCACAAGTGTCAAGACAACTTGCAGTGCATGAAATGTGTTCTATATCTGTATTTCACCTTCCTGAGCGCACACATTTATGTCCGTCCCTCCGTCTTGGCGGAATGACTGCTCACCTGGATATCAGTAAACAGCGCGAATGTACTTCGTATGCCGGTCTCGCTTTAGGAGTGCCCTTTCGCTCGAAACGGGTGCATCCAATTTCGTCTGCATTGTGTTTACCTTCATATCTCAAAAGATAAGTCGAGCCGAACAACCGCGGCGACGAATGCCACTAACGCGCGCACTGGAGAACGCTGTTCGACCACCCAAGCGTGTGTGCCGAAGTCATTGCATGCCTACATGGTTAATCGACGCCAACAGGAGAAAAAAAAAAAAAAAAGTGTTTATAAGCGTGTGCGCGTCAGCATAACATCGGACAGCAAGCGCGCATTTCTCGCTGCAGGCTGCTGGACGTAGCGTTATTTTGTCTAATAGTTTTTGTGCATCTCTATCACTATTTCCTAAATTGGCCTTCCTTTAATTACCAAGTACGCCAAAACATCTAACTTGCTGTACAATAAGAATACAAAAGTAAAGATCTTCAACTTGAAAGTGCAAATTACTGTGCATATATGTTAGGCCACCTATGATGGGGTCCGTCAGAAGAGCTCGACATTATTCAGTTTTTTCTTGTCGACATTTATACATAGCTCGTGCATGGTGCTCTTAAGCCACATTCATTTAAGAAACAGCATTTCTCTTAGCCTTCATATGTTGCATCTCCATTATGATAAAAGAACCCCACTGACTTCTCAGTTCAGTATGCATTGCACTTATCTGCTATAGGTTTAATAATAGTCGGGGAAACTAAAGGCTTGGGAAACACGAAAAATTGTTTCCTTGCCTTCTGCACACAAAGAGAAAAGGCGGACAGCTCAAGGGAAATGTGAAATGTAGACCCTTATTTGTTCTTGCTCTCGTTTTCACACATGACGCTTTAGCTTTCAGAATTTAAATGCGAGTTTCAGGATTGCCACATACATGTCTAAGATGATGCTTGCAGAATGGCTCACTGCTTCAGTTAGCAGAGTAACTGAAATTGAAAGTTGTGATGCCTTACTGCTACGCCTGTCAAGCCATCCCCGTAGCTTGCAGCCTTTTGTACCCACACTGTTTAAAAAGTGATTTCTCATGATTTCATACGCAGGTCACCTTGTGTTTACATAGCATCACTGCTTCTTTGCAAGTGGGGCCAAATGGGGCAAGTGGGGCCAATTCTCCACCGGATTGAAAAAAAAAAAAAAATCCGCGTGTCGATGGAATTGCATAACCAGGTTTGGGGTGTGACCTGATGCCGGTGAACACCTTCGGCAACGCCCTCCCTCACCAGAACAGGAGTTGGCCACCCTGGTGCAGTAATTGGCCGCAAACTCTCATGATAAGCTCCACAAAATCCCGGCCCTCAGTCACCGGCGGCTGCACCCCTGGTGCACGATTTTGCAGACTTGAACATGCCTTTCATCTCATTCTGCTTTCTAACTCAGTCATAAAAATATGCCTCGGTGGCATAAGGGTATAGCATATCTGACTTGAGATCCTAGGATCAGAGGTTCAATTTCACTGCTTGCAACCCAATTTCTTTTTTTATGAGTTTCCTAATGCTGCTACTGCGGTGGAGTAGAGTGCAGCGGTGACGTAGCGGTAGAACATCCGCCTCGCATGCAAGAGGACCGGGGCTCAAATCCCGATGCCACGCAATTTTCCACCGGATTGAAAAAAAAAATCCGCGTGTCGATGGAATTGCATAAACAGGTTTGGGGTGCGACCTGATGCCGGTGAACACCTCCGACAACGCACTCCCTCACCAGAACAGGAGTTGGCCACCCTGGTGCAGTAATTGGCCGCAACCTCTCATGATAAGCTTCACAAAACCCCGGCCCTCAGTCACCGGCGGCTGCGGAACAACTGACCACGGCGGCTGTCAGACCTTTTACGCAGCAGGGGATGCTAAGAACTCCTAGCTCCACTGGACAGGCCGCCATTGGAAACTGACCCTGGCAATGTTTAATGCTAGAACCCTAGCTAGTGAAGCTAGTTTAGCAGTGCTGTTAGAGGAACTAGAGGGTATGAAATGGGATGTCATAGGGCTAAGTGAGGCTAGGAGGCCGAATAAGGCATACACTGTACTGAAGGATGGGCATGTACTATGTTATCGAGGTTTACCAGAGAGGCGACAACTAGGGGTAGGTTTCCTTGTCAATAAGTATATAGCGGGTAATATAGATGACTTCTATAGTATTAATGAGAGGGTGGCAGGCATCGTAATTAGGCTCAATAAGCGGTATAAACTGAAGGTTGTACAGGCCTATGCACCTACATGTAGTTATGATGACCAGGCAGTTGAAAGCTTCTACGAAGGTGTAGAATCGGCAATGCGAAAAGTAAAGATGCAGTATACTGTACTAATGGGCGACTTCAATGCCAAGGTAGGGAAAAAGCAGGCAGGAGACAAGGCAGTAGGTGACTGTGACATTGATTGGTTCTAGGAATAGCAGGGGGGAGTTACTAGTTGAGTTTGCAGAGCGCAATAACTTACGAATCATGAATACCTTCTTCAGCGAACGGAAGAACTGGAAATGGACATGGAAAAGTCCTAATGGGGGGACTAAAAAATTAAATCGACTTCATAATGTGTTCAACCCCCGCCATTATGCAAGATGCAGAGGTAATCAGGAAAGTGCGATGCAGTGACCACAGGATGGTGAGGTCCCAAATTAGCCTAAATCTGAAGAAGGAACGCAACAGATTAGTAAGAAAGAAACCCATCAACGAATTAGCGGTGAGGGGGAGGGCAGAAGAGTTCAGGATCTCGCTACGGAATAGGTATTCAGCTCTAACCGAGGATGGTGACATTACCCTAGAAGCAAGGAACAATAATTTCAGAGATATCATTACTGAGTGCGCGGTAGAAGTAGGCGGTAGGATAGTTAAAGAGGATACCAGTAAGCTGTTTAAGGAGACGAAAGATTTGATTAAGAAACTCCAGAGTATGAAAGCTTCCAATCCAACAGACCAGATCAAATTGGCCGAGATATCAAAGGCAATCAATAAGCGCAAGGTGGCTGATATAAGGAAGTATAACATGGAGAAAATTGAGCATGCTGTAATGAACGGGGGAAGTCTTAAAGCGGTAAAGAGGAAATTGGGCATAGGCAGAAACCAGATGTATGCGATAAGGGACAAGGTGGGCAACGTCATCACGAATATGGACAAGATAGTCAAAGTAGCCGAGGAGTTCTATACACTTCTCTAAAGTAGCCAAAGTAGTCAGGACCGTAATGAGATTGGCGGTAGGGAAAAACAGTCAGACGTTCCACCAGTGACGAAGGACGAGGTCAAGAAAGCACTAGAAACTATGAAAAGGAGGAAATCAGCTGGAGAGTATCAGATAACTACAGATTTGCTGAAGGACGGGGGGGATATCGTGCTAGAAAAACTGGCCACCCTGTATACGCAGTGCCTGGTGTCATCGACGGTACCGGAACCATGGAAGAATGCAAACATTATCCTCATTCATAAGAAAGGGGACTCTAAGGACCTTAAAAATTAGACCAATCAGCCTACTGTCTGTTACGTATAAGGTATTTACTAAGGTAATCGCTAATAAATTCAGGACAATCTTAGACTGCAATCAAGCAAAGGATCAAGCAGGGTTTCGGAAATGGTACTCTACTATCGATCATATCCATACCATCAATCAGGTGATAGAAAAATGCTCGGAATATAACCAGCCCTTATACATAGCATTCATTGATTATGAAAAAGCATTTGACTCAGTTGAAACCTCGGGGGTGATGCAGGCATTGCGAAATCAGGGGGTAGACGAGCCGTATGTGAAAGTGCTGGAAGATATATATAGTGGCTGCACAGCAACCATAGTTCTGCATAATGAAAGTAACAAAATTCCCATAAAGAAAGGTGTTAGGCAAGGAGGCAATCTCCCCAGTACTATTCACAGCTTGCTTAGAGGAAGTATTCAGAGACTTGAAATGGGAGCAGTTAGGGATAAGGGTAGTTGGAGAATACCTCAGTAATCTGCGATTTGCTGATGACATTGCCTTGCTAAGCAACTCGGGGGATGAACTGCAAATAATGATTGATGACCTAAACAGGAAAAGTAGAAAGGTAGGCTTGAAAATCAATATGCAGAAGACTAAGGTAATGTTCAACAGCCTCGGGAAGGAACAGCAGTTTACATTAGGTAGCGAAGTACTGGAAGTAGTAGGCTAGTCTACTTAGGACAGGTAGTAACCGCAGATCCGGACCATGAAAAGGAAATAACAAGAAGAATAAGATTGGGATGGAGCGCATTTGGCAAGCACTCGCAGATTATGACTAGCAGCTTACTGGTATCGCTCAAGAGGAAAGTATACAACAGTTGCATCTACCTGTACTCACCTATGGGGCTGAAACGAGGAGGCTAACCAAGAGAGTTCTACTTAAGTTGAGGACAACCCAGAGGACTATGGAACGAAAAATGGTAGGGGTAACATTAAGAGGAAGTGTGCAGAGTGGGTCAGAGAAATAACTCAAGTCACCGACATTCTAGTGGAAATTAAGAAGAAGAAATGGACATGGGCAGGACATGTAGTGCGAAGAGAGGATAACCGATGGTCGCTTAGGGTAAGAAACTGGATTCCAAGGGAAGGAAAGCGTAGCAGGGGGCGGCAGAAAGTTAGGTAGGCGGGTGAGATTAAGAAGTTATCAGGGGTCAAGTGGATGCAGCTAGCACAGAACCGGGTTAAGTGGAGAAATATGGGAGAGGCCTTTGCCCTGCAGTGGGTATAGTCAGGTTGATGATGATAAATGCTGCTACTCAACGAATAAAAATTTTACAGTTACATCAACGTGACCTTTATGCCGAACAGGATATTTAATGCCGTTGCTCTAGTTTAAAGGCATCTGTGTTGATGACTCCAGAAGGTGGAAATTATCCAGTGCTCTCCGCTACAGCATCCCTCATAGCCTGAATCATATTAATATGTTAAACCAGATGAACCAAAAAGAACGAAAGGCTGTAATTAATGGCAATTTTCGGAGGCCACGAACATGACGCTGCGCAGCATGGTTGCTGCAGGCGAGCAGCATATGATATCCCATCAGGAAATGGTTATTTGTCTTGTGTCATGGTCGCTTTATGATGTTTCCATGATTCTGCCATTGGTGCAGTACATGTAAGTTTCCACTGACAGCTATTGGTGCTGTTGGTATAACTGCACTCACTGCCACAAGTGCAGCATCTTTGTTGTAGTGCTCATTACAGGGATGCTGTTTGCATGCTGGTTGTCACTGACCACTTGACATTTTTTGTTTAATATGCATGCATCTGGTTCGACATGCAGAATGAATAAAATGTCAAATGGCGGGTTTGCCAAGGCAAATAAGGTGCAATTTTGTCAACAGAGTTATAATGTCTGAATGCAGCATGCCAGTTAAAATAAATTCCTTCCAGGTAGAAAAAAAAAATGACCATAATGAATCAAGTTTAGTTTTTGTAGTTTGATGTTTCAAAGAGAAAGGCTCTGAGAAATGCCGTACTGAAGGGCTCCCAATAATTCCAACCGCCTGGGATACCTTAATGTGCCCAGACATTCCACAGTACATGGGCACCTTGCGTTTCGCTTTCATTGAAACATGACTGCTGCGGCTAGAATCGAACTTGGGTCCTCTGCTCAGTAATTCACACCCTGACCGCTGAGCCACTGTAATGAGGCAAAATGAAGCTCGTAAGGAAGAATGCAACTGATCGTGCTATAATTTGCACTGCCTTTGAAATGGTGCCTCAAATTATCAATGATGTGCTGTTATTATTATTGCTGGCAGTGAAGAGAAATCATCAACTGGAATTTCTAATTTCCGCTTGCTACTCAAATAGCATTGACGGTATGGCAAATATTAGCAGTAATATGGAAAGTTGAGCTAGTTGGTACATGATTGCAAATTACGAGCGCTGCGACGATTACTCTCTCGTTGTTGTTCTCCGTCGCAGCGCTCGTAATTTGGCAAATATTATGAACAGAAGCAATCTTTAGCTTCAGGATGATGTCATTCCTGGCAAAGGCCTCTGACTGCCATTAAGGCGGCACAGTCATTGAGGCCGTAATCCGTGTGCATAGTATCAAATATCATTCTTATGAACTGCATTAAAATAAAGGTGAAATGCAAAGGTGTCCCTGTGCTGCGTGATATCAGTGCACGTAAAAAAATAAAGTCTAAATTAATGCGGAGCCATTTATCGCAGAACAACACATGCCCATGTGTAGCCTTGGGATGCTAATTCTGCCACCACCTCTATGACCATGCCCTAAATGTTTGAAGTAGGATCTCAGTTAAAACATAGGACCCTAGTTCTCCTCACTTGTTTCCTGGTACAAGCATTGCAGCGCTGTGCTCTCCTTGTACTGGAGGTGAGCTAATTAATGTAGAGCCAAAGCTGAGCATGGTAACGGTCTGTCAGTACTTGCATGTGTTTTACTGAACTTTCTCGTTACCATCTGTTATGGAATGATGATATGGTGGAAAGATCTGCTGCAAGGAAGGCTCGTTGTCCCAAGTGGTCCTGATCTTATCTTGATGTCTGCAGCTGCTGCGTGCACTCCATTATTTTCACATTGACAAAAGACACGTGAAGCATGAAAACTGCCAGCACACATCATACATTCATCTTAACTTCGGTGAGTGGCGCACTGCCTATTTTTCTGTTAACGAAGCACATACTAAAAGCAAAGACGCACATCGTCCACACATGTGTGTGTCGTACGAGGGTAATCACAAAAGTAAGGTCTCCAAATAACTGCGGCTGCAGGGAAACTACTTGTGTGGTTGCTCGCCATACTACTGTTTTCATTGTTCCCTGTCCTCCAACCAAGCCATGACTCAGCGCGAAAGGCACTGTCAGTGTTGCCACGGCAGCCATTTGAAATGGAGCTCCCGTTTGTCACTACCGCCAGCTTGAAAGTTCACACAGTTATTCGACTTCTGAACACAAAAGGCGTTCAACCAATCGAAATTAATCGCCAGTTGACGGAAGTGTATAGAAATCTACGCATGGATATTAAAACATCTGCAAATGGTGTAGGAAGTTTGCAGCTGGTCGCACTGAAATTAGTGACGAAGAAGCAGGAGAAAGATGGGGTCAAACGATTCCTAAACGGCATGGCGGCAAGCTGGTATGACATGGCATGCAAAAGCTGCCCCAGCGTCTGGAAAAATGCATAACCGCAATGGCGATTATGTGAAAATATACAAGAATGGTCTGCCTTTTAAGTGATTTGTAAATTGTTTAAAATACAAATTTCTTTCAAATTATAAAATAACTGAAGACCTTAATTTTGGGATGACCCTCATATAATGTTCCACGCCTCTGTTCCTAAGAAAAAAAAGTAAGCAACTATAATGTATTATACTTACCAATGTGCAACATGTGTCGACCTTTTTTCCTGCATGCCTCTCCATTAGTGTAAATATTACTAAATATTCTGCTTACTGCGATATTCATCTAATGCAGCTTTGCAGTTGGTTCCATCATCATGCATGTTTTACTACACATGCATGCTTCTTCATTAGCCTTCTTGCTTGCTGCTGTTTTGGGTGGGAAACCAGCAGGGCCATGTCTGGAATCTCTATTTGAAGTAAGAGCTTGTCATGGCACGCAGGTAGAGTTGTTTGATGCAAGGGAAATCGATACAGAAACATTTGGAAGGGCTGTTGTTGAGCTCTGCTGCTCCTGGGACAACTGTGGAGTCCTCTCCTTCACCAGTGCCATGCGCATACACGAATAGGTGCAGCTGCACAGCTGTAGTTACTAGGTGCCACTCTTGTTCGGTTTGCACTTTAAACTTCCCGATTTTAGCAGAAAACAGACGCCGCAGTCTTGTTTCGGTTTCGGCGAGGTTGGAAGCTATGGTTTCAATGCAGTACTTAATGATGCAAGTTTTTATAAAAAGTAGTCATTGATAATAGTTTCAAATGATCTAACAAGACTTTATTGTTTAAAATTACAAAATATATATTTTAATGACAAACATGTCATCATCATTAGCATAAAACTAGCAATGCCAGAGAGGTTCATATCAGTGACCTAAGGGGTGGCTGTGAAAAATTTGCACAGACCACTTTCATTGTCAAAACATAACCTTTGCATGGCGAATAGACTATGATACTCGTCTGCTGGTATGGCGATCACCACAGTCAAAATGGTGCTAGCCGTAACTCCTTGTTCAAGGGGAATGGTTATGAAATCTATCCATGTATTTAGCAGCGCCACCAACGGCAATCGGAATGCACATTCCACTTGTGGCTGCTGTGCTAGATTCTAGGAGCTGCTGCTGATGCAGTGTAATGCAAAGTGACTGCTTTTCAAAGCGTTTAGGTCCTTTATTTTTCGCCTTGCCAACAGAAGGCATGCTCTACAGAAGTAAGCACGTTTTCGACTTGTCAGGAGTGAGTAGGGACTTGCGTAGTAGCAGTGGTTAAATGACAATGTGTACAGCGGACGAATGTGAATTTGAAGCGCAAACTCTTACAACACAGATTTGTAAACCTTTTCGTTATAGTGCTAGTTCGTTCAATAGAAGTGCAAGTATTGGAAATATGCTATAGATGTAACTGTGAAGTTTGCCACTGGTGCGGAATACGATCTGTGAAGTTGGAAAACAATGCATCATACTGCTGAGGTGAGTTCAGCAAACAGCTGATGGAAAAGAAGATTCTTTGTATGCGATGTATGTACCTTCTGTAGCTGCACTGATTGCAGTTCACGACGAGTGAATAAACGCCTGTAAACTACATCTATATCGAATAAGCGCAGTAGTGTTGCCTGATGGCACAATTAGCAGCCAGTGGCAAATGTCTGCGTGAACCGCCTCTTGTCTCTGAAAGCGTGCACCTTTCTCTCCTGTACATACCTCCCTGTTTGATAACATATAATGGTAACCTAATGTGAGGTAACGGCTTCGTTCTCTCCGACATGTGCTTGCATATCTTACACTAGTATATTGGTAGCCCTCTCGCTCTTGTGTATCGTGACGCTGGGCTTTTAATTTTGAAATTAAGCAATTGGCATTGCTGCAGATAGTGTTCAAGACGCTTATTTTTCGGCTACTTACAATATTTAAAGTGAAGTCGCTGAGGAGTCATTGTCGCGCACTGACCAGTGACTATGCGGTGTCTAAAAGCGTAGTGAAAATATTGATAGTTTCGACTCACTCACGGCTAATCACGGCATAATATTAACGGCCATTTTTTTTTCGTTTCATTAGCGACATCAGCTCTTCATGCATATGCGGTGTCTGTGGTAACTACCAAAGCATAACCAGATCGATGCTCTGGGTAATGTCTGCAAACATTCCTGTAAACTTGGGGCAGATTCATGACCACTTCATCGGCTGCCAGTTAGTTCTGTTGGCAGTTAAAGACAAAAAGAGCAGTGAATGCTAATAAAATGTACCCAAGCATATGGAAGCTTAACTGAAACTGCATTTGTTAGCACAACTGTGCAGTTTGTGCAAAGTACATTGAAAATTGGGCACAGAAGAAAACACCGGTGATCTATAACAGCTCTGGATTCCGGGGGTATCTGGAGTTTACCAGAACTTGTTTGGGAATATAGCATTAGCAAAATTTGGGCTGCAGCAGGGTAATGAGCTGGAAGAATATGAGCATTATAAGACAAATGAGGCACAGCCTCATTTGAAGTGTGGGAAGTGCAGAGTAAAAGCTTGTATGAAGAATAGCTGAATAACCATTTGTGGAACAAACTGAACAGGGATTAAAGAAGCCTCAGTCCGTTGGCCAATACGTATTTCGACAAAAGTACTTGTCTCTTGTTGAAATGCTGGCTAGAATACCGAGGCTTCCCCTCGACCCTTATTCATTGCAGGGGTGGAAGTGCTGCTCCAATTGCCCCATTCTGCTCCAAACTGCTTTTCCTGCTCCATCCTGCTCCAAATGCAATATTGCTCCAAAACTGCTCCAAACTGGCTATTTTGATGTTCTGCCATCAAATTTAGCAGAACACGGGAACAATGTCATTGCACCAGTAGCAAAGATGTAACGCATCTTGCACTGGGTGTAATACAACTGAAGGATGCATGGAGCATAATAAATATTTGTTCGGCAGTAAATTTAGTATGAGCCACCAGCTATTGGCTATAATTGCGGGAAAAAAATTCATTGTGCATGTGACGTAGTGCCCCTCAGCCTTTTGAATCGCCTGTGGAGAGAAGCGAGATCAGCAAGCGAAGCAGGTAGCGCAAACTACTGTCAGCGGTTAAAAAGAAAACTTGTCCCGACTGCAATAACTGCACGAATTATTCTAATGGTTCTGCTGTGAAAACAGGCAGGTACTTCACCATTGAGTCTCTTTGTCAATGACAAACTTGCCAGGCCTACGGCAGGCAAAACCATACTTGAAGCGTTATGGGTTGGTACGCCAAAGCTGTGAATCACTAGGCAGCTTCTCAAGATTGTTGGAAAGGCATACGCTGATGAGCTATTGGCAGGAGGCAGTGAAGTAAAAAAGCTGTAGAATGGAAAGGCTACCCCTTAAAGCCATCTTTCTATATCCCAAAGCTGCTCCAAAATGTCCGAGCCTGCTTTCACCGCTGCAGACCTCCACCATATTTACAAATGGACAAGACGATCGAGGTTGTGCTGCAGTTTCTTGCGATCCCACGGTAGGCAAAAAACAAGGGAGTGGCACTGGCGCCAAGCTTGTCGAGGCACATTATTGTGGTCTGAAAGCGCCTTTTTTGCAGACGAAATATCCATGTGCTCAGGAATCTATCAGCCGAGAGATAGGATCAAAAGGGATATCATGTAATACCGCATATCTGGGGGCTTCGAGGTATATTCTAAATAAGGAAAATAAAGTAGATATGCACAAGATAGGGAGCAGAAATGTCATGCCCATTAATCTGAACTTCAAATTAGTATCGCTGCTAGAGCGCATCAAAGTGGTAGGCTCAACATTTGAATCTATCAAGTCAAAATAGGTAAACACATTGGGTGAGACTAGATGTTCAGTTATAAAGTGCACCAGCAAGCGTTACGTTTGCTGCTAGTCTTTTCCAAGTTTTTGCTAAGGTTGGCCTGCGTTCTGTTACATATTTTTACATGCTTTGGCCATTTGTCTTGTCAGAGATGAATGGGAGGTTGGAAAGGCATTGAATTTGCATAAAAAGGAATCAGATTGGAGATTTTGTATTTAAGAAAAAGAAAACTGCAATTATCAAAGATATTTGACCTTAGAAACGTGCTCCAAAACATAATTCAAATTGCTCCAAAACTCTCATTTCATTGCTCCAAAGCTGCTCCAAAATGCTCATGCCTGCTTCCACCCCTGTCATTTCAATTTGTGTTCTGGAGAATCCCATCTCTGCCCACTCGGTATGCATCTTTCGTAGAACAGCAGGATACATATTGCTACACTTGCTTCAAGTGTCAGTTCACATGCGCATATATATTTCCATGCCGAGTACCATCCAATTGTGAAATAATTCACCATATTTTTACCTCAATAATGAACATCCATGATGTTCTGTGTGGTTTTACAATGAAGCATGGGTGTACAGTTCTACCGCACTGCTCATTTTGGCACAAAAAGAAAATGAAAAGCTCTTCAGCTCCACCACCTTTTCCATCAGTAAACTGCTGCATGACACAGTTTCAGTTTGAGTTTCTTTACTTATTGCCCAAAAACCCCGCCGGGGTGGCGCAGTGGTTATGGCGCGCGACTAGTGTTCCCAAGGACGCGGGATCGAATCCCGGCCTCGGTGGCAGCTTTTCGATGGAGGCGAAAAGCAAGGCGCCCGTGTGCTGTTGCGATGTCAGTGCACGTTAAGGAACCCTAGGTGGTCGAAATTTCCGGAGTCCTCCACTACGGCGTCTCTCATAGCCCGAGTTGCTTTGGGACGTTAAGCCCAACAAACCAAACCAAACTTATTGCCCAAAAGATTGCGGTAAGAATATGTACCGCATCTAAGGTCTTCTTGCGACTACAGAGTACAAATGTTTGCTCCTATTTTCACTCTTTTATATATTCACTCACTCGTTTTGACTCATGGCTCGTGTAGGCTCACTCAAATGAGTGCGTCATCTGTTTTGTGCCCAAGTTGCCTGTACCAAAGCCAGCCAAGGCCTTTCTTGTAGCTTTCCTACGGCACTCCAGACAAAGCCAGGAAAGGAAGGGGAAGGAAACTGACCTGCATATTTGTGGCACTGTGCCAAATAGTTTAACCTGTAAGCAAGCATTCTTTTTGTTCTGTTCATTTGCCATGAAGCCTTGCCTCTCTCTCTTGTTTCCTGATGAGGGTGGGAGGTATAGTTCTCTCGGGAACTGGGAAGGTTAAAATCTGCACTCTGAAGCTATGTCTCGAATAACAACGAAAAGGCAAGGGTGAGCCCAGGACCCTTCTGTTGCAACTCCTTAGTAGACACATATGCACATGTGCAAAATGCGACCTTTGCGAGTTTGTGGGGTTCCTGAATGCTAATGTGCAAGCTGCAAAAAAGGCTGATGACTAGAGCCAATTAACAGAGTTAAAATGAGATGATAATTATGCCATGCCAGTGGAAGACATAAAAAAAGGCAGTTTTCAAGTTTATAGTGTATCTGAAACATGGTGAATTTTGGCCTGTCGACTTTGACTGTCACAAGTGGTGCGGGAAGTGGGGAGGAACAGAGAAAGGTGTCCATTTCACAAACCTTTGTTTTATAAGTCATGCTGTGCGTTACGTCTTGTTGATGGCTGATGGGGAAAACTTCTTGCTGTAGTGTCTGCTGGCTCTATTGAGACCCTTCAGTTGTGCATTCCATGTGCTGCTGTGTCCATAGCTTTTCTGGCCTTTGTGTGCCATCTTCTGTTTTGGAGGAAAACTAGCCGTTGAACAAGTTGCAGTGTTAAGTGTTGCACATAAATTGCTCTCATTTTCATCCAGCGTTGATCTAAGTGTCTTGCATATGAAAAGCTAAGTTGTTTGGATTCTGAGGTGACATTCTTTTTTTTTTAATGAAGTGTGTTTTCCGTGCTTTCTTTATCTAGAGTGGTGTTTTACACTGCCACGTATAAGAGTGAGTATTGCAAAGAAAAAGCTCTAAATGTTGCTTGAAAATGCTTAAATGTTTGTGGGCTTTTTTTTAATCGTTATGTGCACTGACAAACACCAGGGTAGAAGGAAGACGCACGGCAAGTGTATGTCCCTTGTTCTTCATTTGTCACAACATGTAGTGTCTCGTCACTGCACCTCACTGTTTCCCGAGTGGAGTATGTCCATAAATTTCATCCAAGTCAGATTGATCAGTGTGTTGCAATATTTTTTTTAATATCACCTTAGTTTAGACAAAAGTGAAAAACTATGCAGGGATTCTGAACCAACAATTCAAACCTCCACAAGAAGGCCTGGAGTGTAAGAAAAAGTGGGTACTATAATAATTATGCACATAGCTCTCCTCTACAATGTCGACAGCTGTTTGATGTCACTTTGTTGTTTTCATTACCATTGCAGTGCCATCATTATTATTGCATGCTAACTGTTGTATATAGACAGTCACATGTAAATCAGTTCTGTTTGTTTACACTGTCTTCCTTCCTGCGCTTTTTTCATGAATCAATCCGTTTCTATCATTATACCCAAATCACGGAGCAAGAAACCTTTAGGAGTGGAAACTACGCTGTTTGCGGCGACCAGAAAAGGTCACAAGCTTGCGGCGCCTGTCGGCGTGGAAAGAAATTACCGCCGTTTTGGGTCCAGGTTTCTTTTTTTTCGCTGCGGCTTCTACGATGCGCCGCATGCCGCCGCCGCCGCTGCATACGGCCACATCATACTCCGTGCTGTTGGTGCTACAATTGTGACCTTATCTGGTCGCCCGCGCTCGCTCGCGCTGACGGGAGTTTCACCTCCTAAATGGTTTCTTGCTCCGTGACCCAAATCTACCTTCCCAGAACCTTCACACATTTCGTTGAAGGCTTCCAATCTGATGATGGAGCCGTAACTTCTATTTGGCAGCAAAGCCTGTATGCACAGTGCAATTCTCCTGGAGCACTTTATGTAAATTTGTTGGATGTGCTCTCATTTAAAAAATGCCTCACATCCCACACGCCTTGAGTGTAAGGTCTTCTACCAGGGGCACATTTTAGTGAAATATCGTTAAAGGCCCAGTTGTGCAGAAAGTCTGCTGTTGTTGGTGTTGTGAGGGAAATTACTGGCCTGGCTCTGACAGGTAGTAGTTGGCAGGCGACATGGCCAGGTACTCATTGGTTGACGGGTTGTGTGACATCACGAGACCACATGACATCACAGGCACTGCCAACATGGGCTTCTCATATGAGATGGGAATCGAACCTTACAGAACTCCTGGACAAAGAGTAAGACACATTACTCCTAAGCCATGCAGGCACATCTGTATGGCTTGGTTAAAGCAGGTCTTTGTAAATATCTAATTTGGGTGGCCTTTCATATAATTTTGCAGGGAGTATGCTAATGAGTTTTGAGATAATAGAGGCACAAATTAAGGGGTTAGTAACTGAGCGAGTAGCAAAGTCCAGATACCTGAATGAGGATCTGCAAAAGGAGACATAGACGAAATCCATTAATTCTCAGAACATTTCTGTCTTTGTGTGTTAATGCCTGCTAAAATTTAGCTGTTGTGACAGTTTTTAGTGCTGCGGCACTACTACCCACATTCTCGCAAAAACCTGGTGTCTGAAGCCGATTTGACCTTTGACCTTTCCAAGGGACTTCAGGTGTCCGCAGAAACAAGTGTGACAAATACTGCACTTTTCCTTTCCTGTAAACCAATTATAGAACGCCGGTGAACTTTAATGCATTCAACGGAAGCGGTTGTGTTCGACAAGGGGCGCATGATGTACCATGTGCAGCAGCAACGCACAGGCTTTCGTGCAAAGTGTGACTTGTATCCAATACCATCGCTAATAAAAGCATTACTTTAAGAATGTATCTGTGCAGCACATGCAGTGTGTGGTCTGGAGGCATGGCGGCCTGATTAAAACAGCAAAATAATGTTTAATAATTATGACACAGCAAACACAAAAAGCCCTTCTGCTGCACGATATTCCGTGATTAACTGAGTTAAACCATTTGTGTTTTTTTTTCTTAATGTAGCTCTTTATAAAGAGTGTATAAGTTGCATTGAAACTGACGGAAGAAGTAAATGTATTGCACAGGGTGAAGCATACGGTCATGGCTCGTGCAGGGAACCTTGTGGATCAACATTTACTTGAGGCCCCATCCTGATCATCTTTTATTTAAGAGGTGTGTTTCGTCTCTAACTATTATTTTTATCTCAAGACCTCTCAGAAGATCCAGAAGTTGCAAACACCTCAGTTCCTTTCTTTCCGCTTGTCAGGTTTTCTGCGTGTAAACATGACTATGTGTGCGCAGACTCGCCCTTTATTTTACTATTTAAAAATGGTTCATGCTACTGTGCGGTGGTTCTAACTGCACTTTGGTTTTGGAGCATAAAGTTGAAGCTGAGCAGTGTTTCATGGCACTAGTTCCAGCAAAATGCCAAGTCTACAGACTGTACAAACAGGCATTTCCAATTTCTCTGAGAAGCACATTGATGCAGTCCTTATGACTTCGAACCTGCTGCTGAGCCATTTATCAGAATTGGTGATGAAGATGGGGCTGACCTATATAGATACTTTCACTTCGTGCAGTATACACTTGTCCAACTGGTGTTCACTGGATGTTGCCATATTGTTCGCTGGACTGCTCTGTGCACCTGGAAGTAGTGTGGTGAAAGCAGCAATGGAACTGGTATGAAGCAGTCCAGAGGACATTAAACAACTTACAGCCTTCCCAAAGTGCACTTCTTCGCTGAAAATTCTCTGAAAATGCAGTGTTGGTCATACAGGAGGCCGTGTGTGGCCCGATAGCCATGTAGCACAGCACTAAATATGGCCCTCACAACTTTGTAGTAAATGAACTTGAATGTACACATACATTTTGTAGTGGCTCATGCAGCATTCATGATATGTGCATCAAGGAAGACAAAACACCTTTGCACCTTGTGCATCTCGGAACACTTGTCAAGGTATTGAAATTAATTTATTCCTTGTCGCTGCCCCTTCATCACTGATGCTCACTTCTCCAGCAAGTAAATGTGGCGCAGTCACCTCGTCTCAGACCGCCACATTTCTTTGAGAGTACATAATCCAAACACACAACCTTTTGATGGGAACCTTCTGGTAGAAACATGACACTCCGAGGGGAGACAACTATGGCCGCATTTATTTGCTTTAAAAGAGAGCCCGAGCAATGAAGTGGCTGTCACTGAACTCCGA
Organism: Amblyomma maculatum; assembly: GCA_023969395.1. Lineage (NCBI taxonomy): Eukaryota > Metazoa > Arthropoda > Arachnida > Ixodida > Ixodidae > Amblyomma > Amblyomma maculatum. The sequence continues at coordinate 19,778 of JAJIZL010125090.1, forward strand.
TACCATGACTTAGCTTTCTGAGATGTACAAAAGTAGCAGTGGCACTTTGTCTTCCTCGATGTATCTGCCATGAATGCCACTAAGGTCGCTACGATCTAAATGGTGAAGAAATTACAGTGAAGCACTTCAAAATGCAGGCCGCTTCCCTAGACCTCCTAGATCTTCAAGGATCCCAACTTCATAGGAAACAGCAGTGGTATCAGTTGACAATAAGCTAGATCCTTTTGGTTAGTTATGTAGTTGTGCTTGAAGCGGCCAAGATGCGTTAGACGGTGGCATATGGCATAAAGTGGGACAATTCATCTCTTCGTGCAGAAATCTGTATTAAGTGTGGCCTTTGAGAGTCGGGAAAAAAACGGACAGCACCAGCGGTGAGCACAGCCATGCTAACAGTTTAGTAGCTGTGAAAACCTACACCTGGCTACAGCAGTGGCTTAACCTTGAGAACATACGAGCGAGATTATAAAGTGCGACAAGTATTCATTGTCCGGTGGAGTGTTCTATGATGCTCAGCTTTACCAGCCATGCAGCACCATGTTGTGCGCACATCCTCTCAAAATAAATGTTGGTTATAGCTTTTCAGTATGGCTTACGAGATTTAACATCTCAAAACGACTCGGGCTATGAGCGATGCTGTAGTGAAGGCCTCCGGATAATTTTGGCCCTCCGTGGTTCTCAACATAGATGCCTTTGCTTTTGATGCGACTGCATTAAAGGTCCCATTTGGCGCAAAAGTTGGTGTCGGCGTGACTAAAATCTGGATTGGATGAGTAGCAGCATTAGGAGTCAGTCATAAAAAAGGAAATTGGGCTGTCAAACAGCAGAATCGAACCTCTGATCATTGGGTTGCAAGTCAGGCACACTACCCTTATGCCATAAAGGAGCATTTGTTTGACTTGCTCAGGAAGCAGAATGCGATTGCAACAAAAAGAGCGTGTATGGACTTTTCAGTGCTATTCATACTCTTAAGGTGAACTTATGTGTTCGCCAAGATTTTTAGTACTTTCACTGCTACATAATCCACTGTGCTTTGTTCTTGTACCATGATTCCATATCATTAGTGATCCCACATGTAGTGAAGGTTGTACTACCACCAGCAATAAACCTAAACACCTGATGGCAAAGTATAGGCAATGCAGTACTCATTTCTTTTGTTGGGCTCAGTGAAATGCCTGTAGAGTGTGCTCACTTTTATTTCTTCTGTTCACATCATGGAATTTTTAGTGAATGATACTAGTGAAAGCAGCAAAATTATATGCTTATAATTATTAATTGTAGTTAATACTTGTAATTAATCTATATGAAAAAGGGGAAGGCAGCTGGGGAGGATCAGGTAACCAGGGGTTTGTTGAAGGACAGGACGTATATCATGCTAGAAAAACTGGCCACCCTATAAATGCAATGCCTGGTGATATCAACGGTACCGGAATCATGGAAGAACGCAAATATCTTATTTCATAAGAAAAGGGACCCAAAGGAATTGAAAAACTATAGGCCAGTCTATTTACTATTGCTTACATGCAAGGTACTCATGAAAGTAACCTTAGGCTTCAATCAACCAAAGGATAAAGCCGCTTTTTGACAAGAATACTCTACTATAAGATCATATCCATACTATCAGTCAGGTGATAGAAAAATGCTTAGAGTATAACCAGCCGCTATACATAGCATTCATTGACTACTAAAAAGCATTCGACTCAGTCGAAACCTGCATAGTCATGGAGGTGTTACGAAATTGGGGTGTAGATGAGCCATATGTGAAAGTACTGGAAGATATCTATAGTGGTTGCACAGCAACTGTAGTTCTGCATAAAGAAAGTAATAAAATCCTCGTAAGGAAAGGCGATAGACAGAGACACAATCTCCCCAGTACTATTCATAGCTTGCTTACAGGAAGTGTTCAGAGACTTAAAATGGGAGCAGTTAGGGATAAGGGTTGACAGAGAATACCTTAGTAATCTGGGTTTTGCTGATGACATTATCCTTGCTAAGTAACTCACCATATGAATGGCTAAGAATGACTGATGACCTAGACAGTAAAAGCTAGCACAGGACTGGGGTAGTTGGAATAATATGGGAGAGGCCTTCACCCTGCAGTGGGCATAATACGGCTGATGATGAATTATTAATTGCGCACGTAGTACAGTAATGCCCAGCCATTTGTTTCCCATAGTTCTTTGTATCTTCTTTGGTGTCTGCCGTAGTGCCGTGTCATATATTTGACATTTTCCTAAGTTTATTTAAAGCTGACACAAATGTGCCAAAAGGATGCAAAAGTACCAACTATAAAATGACACAGATCAAAAATTAAAAGCTCAAAGGAAAAGTGGACGTGAATACTTAAAAAAAAGAAAAATACTGAAAGCAGAAATGATTTGCATAAAAACTAGTCAGTAGCTCATCAACATCCCGTCCTTGCTCTATTTCTTGCAGGTATGAAGTTGATGTGGATTCCTAAGTCTTTTCGTTGACAGCTGCACAATGCCTCCCGTGCTCTTCTGCTTGCTTTACATGTGCTTACATAAATGGTACCGCTTCAATGCCTAAAGTATTAGGGCGCTTGGATTTTAAGCCTCAAGATGTGAATTGGATTTTGGCTGCGGCAGCAGAGTTTCAGTGAGGGAAAGACGAAAAGTGCATGTGTACTTTGTTTCAGTAAGATGTGTTGTCGGCCTAGTTGGTGCAGTACTTTAGACGTCTTATAGTTACGCGAACAAAGACACACACAAGACAGGGTACAGGATGAGCGCAACTATAAGATGTCTGGTGTACTTTGTTCATTAAAGAACACCACAGAGTCAAAATTAATTCAGAGCCCTTCACTACAAGTCTCAAAGGTGAGGTGCTTCCTTTTCATTGCTGTTGTGTTCTTTCTTGGCACAGGGTGCATACTGTAGTATTTATATTTGGCACAAAAGACATGCGTTCTACTGGCTGGCACCAATTGGTGCCACTTGGAAAAAAAAAACCAGTGCTGCTATATATTTCATGATGTGACCTACATATGAAATCATGGGAAATCACTATTCTGTGGTGTGGGTACTCAGACAGCTCTTTTCAGTCAGTGTATGGAATCTGCACAGACAGCGGCTCTTCAGACAGCCGTCACGAGTACAATAGGCTGCGAGCTACAGGGATGGCCTGATGGTAAGGAGATGTGGAGCTGCAGGTGATTCTGCTGACGCAGCGAGACATTCTGCGAGCATCGTCTTGGACACGCATGTGGCAATCCTGAAACTCGCATTTAAATTCTGAAAACTAAAGCTTCATGTGTGAAACTGAGAGCAAGAACAAATCAGGGTCTACATTTCACATTTCCCTTGAGCTGTCCGCCTTTTCTCTTTGTGAGCAGAAAGCAAGGAAACAATTTTTCGTGTTTCCCAAGCCTTTAGTTTCCTCGACTATTATTAAACCTAGAGCAGGTAAGTGCAATGCATACTGAAATGAAAAGTCAGTGGGGTTCTTTTATCATGATGGAGATGCAACATGTGAAGGCTCTTCTGATGGACCCCATCATAGGTGGCCTAACATACATATGCACAGTAATTTGCACTTTCAAGTTGAAGATCTTTACTTTTGTATTCTTATTGTACAGCAAGATGTTTTGGCGTACTTGGTAATTAAGGGAAGGCCAATTTAGGAAATAGTGATAGAGATGCACAAAAACTATTAGACAAAATAATGCTACGTCCAACAGCAGCCTGCAGCGAGAAATGCGCGCTTGCTGTCCGATGTTATGCTGACGCGCACATGCTTATAAACTTTTTTTTTTTTTTTTTTTCTCCTGTTGGCGTCGATTAACCATGTAGGCATGCAATGACTTCGGCACACACGCTTGGTTGGTCGAACAGCGCTCGCCAGTACGCGCGTTAGTGGCATTCGTCGCAGCGGCTGTTTGGCTCGATTAATCCTTTGAGTATGAAGGTAAACACAATGCAGACGAAATCGGATGCACCCGAAAGCGAGATCTGCATACGAAGTACATTCATGCTGTTTATTGATATCCAGGTGAGCAGTCATTCCGGCAAGACGGAGGGACGGACATAAATGTGTGGGCTCGGGAAGGTGAAATATAGAACACATTTCATGCACTGCAAGTTGTCTTGACATTTGTGGCAGCGTGCGGCCCGCGGCTGGGATTTCGTTTGCCGCTGTAAGTCCAATTAGCGTATTGTCAGTTTCTTCAAGTGCTCACCTTTCCGCACTCGTACTGTAGTCGGTATCATAGGCAACTAGTGCGAATGAAACTTGTAAACCACCTGTAGGCACAGCAGTCTTCTACTGTATGGGCGCTGCCATTTTGGCTTCTGCAGCGTTCAGGCACTATAGCGCGAGTATCGTCATAGACAACATGAAACTTTGTTAGAAGTTTTTGGCCGTTTAGATATTCAACGTTTAAGCGTTGTATTGAGTTAGCATTTGCATTTAGATGAACTCGTACCGGAAGTTGCTTGGCAACGCTTGAATACCTGGGTACGAGGCTTGCTTGTATTGGCCACGGTTGGCAAGCCATGGGGCAAGTAAGCCAGTCCTTTCTGTATGGGCATAGCTAATGCAGACGCCGCCCGACCATTCGACATGCTGTCTAAACTTACAGAGAAGCTACGTCGGCTTTCTGCAGCCAGGAAGCAACAACGGTCTCAAGAGACGGACGAAGAACGCGAACAACGCCGTGCCAAACGGCGCGCTCAAGACGCTGCTAGACGAGCGCGTCGTGATTCTCTCGAAACCGAATTGTCTGCCTTGCAGAGTGAAGACTCCATATCAACGTGTTCAGAGAGTAGCCAAGAGCGACGCAATGCGACTAAGCGAAAACGGCGTGCCCAGGAGACTGCTGAAGAGCGGGAGAAACGACTTGAAAAGGAGCGAGTGCAAAGGGCTGCCAGGGAGTTGAAACGTAACGAGGACAATAGAAAACAGCGTGCAGAAGTGACACCGGAAGAGCGGGCTGAGCGTTTAAATATGAGGCGGGAGAAGTCGCTTGCTAAAGCCGATTTAACAGTACAGACTGGCGACTTGCAAGAACAGCGACGTTCAGAGTATGCTTACTATTGCTTACGCAACCTATCGGGTTTAACTAAAGCTGAACCCCAGCTAATTTTTTTTCCTATAGCAGCTTGGAAAATCTGCATTTTTTATAGTATCTTTACATTTACTGGCTGTCAGGAATAATGATGGTTAAATGTAGGAAACCGCTAAGGACTACTCATTGCACATGCATGTATTTTATTTTCACTGCAACACCACATGTTTCAGGAAGGGCTATCTATCACGACAAAGGCAATTTGTAAAGAGGAAAAGGTTTTTAAGTATTGAGTATCAAATTTTGCTGAATCAAAATTGAAGCAAAGAAAACAAACACATAAATAACTGGACACTGCTCTATTCTAAAGCATCTAATTATTGCGGGGCAGGTAGGAATTAATTTTTCTGTTCGTTACTCTTGGTCGCGTGCAGTAAGTATCGCGCAGGTTGTGATATTCAGCTTTGGGATAAATAAAAACGGGCGCATCTTCTCATTGGAAAATTCTTAATGGAAATCTCCTGCACTTTAAATCTTCATTTTTGCCTTATATAGTTGAATTATGGAAGCATTTAATGGCATGGTGCATCAGCTGCCTGGAAAAGAATGGCAGTTAACAGTTCTTAAGTGTATTTTTTTTACTCGTAATTTTTTTTTGCACCATTTTCAGAGTTTTAGAAAAACGCCTTTGAATAAATATCTCATTTCATTAAAGTGATCCAAGGCTCATGAATACTTAACTGCTCAGCATTTTGTCTATTTTGTTGTAAGCATTAACATAAAGTTTTATAACTTTCCTTGTGCAAGTAATATTTTTCTGCTATCTGTTCTGGAGTTATTACTTCACAAACTGTAGTGACGATTACTGTATCTATGCCCCCTCTCCTTCTTTCATATTTAATATTAGGTGAGCTATTTGAGCATTATGACGATTTTGAGTGAATTAAATATTCATGGAATACATCCATTTCTTTTCATAGTTGTGTTTCGAGAAAAGTGGTAAATTTTTGCTTCAGCTACCAGTATTTCTCATGTTCAGACGTATTGCAAATAATTTTATACCGAAACAAAACATATTTGGTGCTCCCAAGCTCAAAGGTTCTTGTTCTGAAATACTGAACGTGAGTCACAGGTCAGGGGCGTCTTCTCTTTTAGTTCCACATCTGTGAACATATACGAGGTGCACATTTGCCAAAGCTGTCTCAAGTATGCAGTGCTGCAGAAATTCATTAGTTTGTTGTAGAATATGCTGTGTGACTTGACATTAACACCCACTACAGGATGATTTCACTTCGAATTTTCACCGGCAGAAGTAAGCATTGATAAATGTAGTGTTCATATTTTTTTATTGGGCAGCATAAAAAGATTTCATCCACTGTGGTGTTTAGAAGTGTCCTGGTTTGTTCTTACAAAAATCTACTCTGTTATCTTAATAGCTCCAAAAGTTCCAATTTTTCTACTCCATATGATGCTACAGAGCTCGTATGTTTCTGTGCCGAAAGCTTTTGTAAAACCTGTTTTGGCCATCCCACCCTGCATTAGGTCCTTGAATATAACAAATAATTTAAATAATTACGAAAGCAAATCACTATATACCACCATCCTTCTCAAAGTATGGCGACACATGTTCTTAACTGGACAGGTTGTGAATGATATTTTTTTCTTTTTTTTTTGTATCACAAATACTTTTTCAAATTCAGTTTTGATGTAAAATCGTACAAGTATACAAAATATGTCCGACATTTCAAGTTCTTTGGGGCGTAAGTTCACACATTATTTGGGTAGCCTAGTAACAGAAGTGCTACTTTCTGGGTGATTTGCATGATCGTGAGAAAGGGTTCCTGTTGTGATGATTGGTACAGGGTCTCATGAAGAGGATGTGATTGGAGGTAAAAAAGGAAATTAAAGACACACTTAAACTCCACCTCTGAAATGCTGCTTGCGGTAATAATCTAATACAAGAAATCCATAGAGGAGTTCTTCGTGAGTGTTCGAGTCAAACTCAAAAATTGTGCGTGGAGTCTATAATTTACTTACAAATTCTAGAGGGCACTTTGGACCACTAAAGTGCAATGAGGTGAAAGCCATTTAGCGCCGTGCATCGTACCCCTCAACTACGGCACCTCTATCTCCTCTTCTTTCACTCCCACCTTCCTCCCTTCCTTTACGGTGTGGTACATGTGTCCGGAGAATTGTGACGGATACTGCGCCTTTTCTATCCTGCAAATCAATTTCAAACGCCGCTGATGCCTGCTGTACTAATGCCTCCTAGACATCTGGGTCTGCTTCTGTTTGCTGTGTGATGCGGCGTTCGAGGAAGCGGCAAATGAAAGGCGCTGCACGGATGCCTGGATTGGACGCCTGGTGGGGACAGCTTCATATATGCGTGAATCGCCTGGTGACGTCATGACTTGTCGTGACAGTACATGGGCACCCCTTGTCGAACACAACCAGCATTTCATTGAACCCATCAAAGTTCACCAGTGCTCTATAATTCGTTTACAGGAAAGGAAAGGTGCGGTATCTGTCACTCGCAGGATCGTGCTATCCTCACGGTAGACAAGGGGAATTTTGAAGAGCATTTCATGATACAGGGTGTGGCGCAGTGGTAAAGCACTGGGCTGAAGATCCAAGGAATGCAGGTTCGATTCCCGGTGGAGATAAGGTTCATTAATTTATTTTTAACTCTCGCACTCAAAAGCATGGCACCTCTGCTGACAACCTTCTGTCAACGGCAATGAGGCATTAAAGGCTTTCGCCTTAATATTTAAAAAGTGTTCCTGACAGCCGCTCGCAGTCAGTTAGGGCAACACATCCCTGCATGCAAACCTCCCCTATGACGCCATTGGGGCTTGCTAGGAACTCCTGCTGATTTTATGCTCAAAAGCTACATGAGTGGAATGGGGCATGGGAGGTGCCGTCATGACTTGTTTTCTTTCTTTCTTGCGTGATGGTGTGGGACGAGTTGAGGGGGGAGAGGAGGAGCATCATTTTCGACTGTCTATATGCTTGTCAATTATTAAATTAGCTTTAAATGCTTTGTGTTGTGGAAAGGACTGATAGGACACCTATTGGACACCTAACATCACATAGTATAATGTGGAGAATCACTCCCGTTGGAAGCTTGGAGATGCGTGTTCATGTGCATGCACTGTGCTACTCGGTGCTCAGTACAGTTGTAAGCTACTACATTCACTTCACTTTATTCACCTTAAAGACCCCCTTCCGGAAGTATTACATAATATATAACAGATACAATAATATATACAATAATGTATACAAGATGATATACATAATACATACAGCATAATATATACAACAATTCACCTGAAAGGTCACCTGACAAAGATATAAAGTTCCTCTTTAGCCATGCCATATGGACGCACGCGCGTGTCCTAGGACTAGTAGCGTGTCGGGACCCAAAGATCCTGGAGGGCTCAATTCCCATTTCGGCGGAGCAACCTGGGTTGGCAGCTCCTGCCAATTTGCCCATCTTAACATCATGGCGTCATGATGTTGCACAATCCGGCAACCACTCAGTGCGTGGCCATGTCACCTGCCATCTACCATATGCCAAAGGCATGCTCGTTATTTTTCGCTCAGGTTGTCGGCACCAGATTTTCTGGAGAATGGGACACTTGTGCTTAAGGCAGATAGTGGAAGGAAGGCAAAATGCATGCATCCATATGTTTTGCCCACCAGAGATTTTTGACAACTTTTGTCTTTGTAAATTTATGCTCTGGTGCTGCATCTGAATTGTGCATGTTAAAATTTGAGTGTGCACACAAGCTTGCTTGCAAATGGGATAAAAAAATTTTTTTTTTCATCTCCTTTATAATAGGCATAGTTAAATGAGCTTTAAAGGGCCACTGTCCAGGGTATGACTTTTTTAACAAAGGAGCCCAATGCTTCGGTCAGGTACCGGAGATGGTCTGTGCAAAATGCTACAGCGATATGAGTGCCGCAAAGCAGCAAAAATACAAATCGAAGCTCTTATCCTCCCCTTTGGGAAATCAGCCTCCCCGTTCTCTACGAGCTGCTAGGTTGACGTCGGAGCAGCGACGACATCCATTGGGCCGTCTCATTGATTGACAGGTGAAGGATGGGTGTACACGACTAAGTGTGTGCGCCATTCACTGCGTGCTTTTCCTTCGCCACGGCCGGACTGAATGCAAAGAATGCAGCGACGCGCGCTTCCTCGCACGTTTAGTTTTTGCGGAGGAGGAAGGGGAATTTAGCTTGCGGAGGCTAGACGACCGGGCAGGAGAGTGAGTGGGGTGGCTGTAACTGCGTTATTAGTCACTCTTTTCGAAAACATTTTTCCGGCCTTGCGTTCTGAAGGCAAAGCCTCACAGTCACGGGGGAAGAAAATATTTTCATCCCTTTAAGCCACTTAGAGATTTTGGAGCCAAAAATTTTTGGAGCAGCAATGAAATAGTAAAGTGTGAGGAAGAACAGAGGAAAAAGAAAAAAAAAATTGTATAGTTGGTTCAGGTGTGCCCTGGAAATCTCAGCTTTATTGAAAAAAAAAAAAAATGCTTATGAAGTCGCATTTGTTAATTTAGTAAGCACTGTAGAAATGTGCTGAGAATCCCTTCGTTGAAATGCACAAAAAAAAATGCACTCCTGTAGCAGTTGTTTTACACAGACGATCCTTGAGCTCTGGCTAACACATCTTCATGTGATGTGCCTTTTTTTTTTTTCTTGCCTATCCACTGTTGCACTGGGTCAGCTTTGCACCAGTCCCAGATTTTTTTTTTTATCACGGTCAGCCGTCTTCCTGCTGCTTGATTCTTATTACCTGGGAAATATTCAACAGAGGGCAGCTTCTTCAGCGTGTAGACATTCAGTAAGAACAATGGGCAACAAAGCCAAGTAGAAGTGAGACTGAAATGGCTGGGCTCGATGTGGTGGTCGTTTCTGGCCTTGGTGAGATTGAGATTGTGCTCTTAATCTAATGTTTGTCATGTTTTAATCTTTCCCGGTCATCATGTATCCGTGTAACGTCCGGCTTTCCGCTGGAATCTGTTTAGGGCTGCTTTTGTTTCTCTGTTATATTAATGAGATGTCATTGAGGTTAAAAGTATATCATTGACTAAACTCTGGTTATGTGCCCTTGACTGCTACTGTATCTAGATATTGATGCCGCATGATTGGAACCCCCCCCCCCCCCCCAATGCAAGAAAAATAAACTTTAGCAAAGCCACATCAGTGGCTTTAATTGATAAGGAACATTATTTTCATTTCGCTATCAGCATGCATCAACTGGACCATGCGAGAGCACATGTCAAGAATCTCAGTGTAACATACTATCCTAATCAGAACACGTGTGTGTTAACATGCAGATAGATTTAACTTACTCCAGTGCATGTAGAAAACACGTTCTTAGAACATGCGCTAAAAAATGCTACTAAGGATTTTAAGTTGATGCTGGGCAAATGTTTAGTTGGGCCGGTGCTTGAATATGTATAGTAGTTTGGTTGCTGCACTTTTCCAAAAAATAGTTAAACTTGAAAATGTTCCAAAAAAAGCGATGGCATTCATGTATCATTGGTTTATGTACCAGTGCTACAATACCTAGTTTTCTCCCTCATCTCGCATTCAGGCGTTCTCTTTACACACCTAATTACACAGATGCATGAATGAATGCATTATTCTGCTTCGCGTAATTATCAACCAGCAAATATATGTTGATGCCCCCATTTCTTTTGCGGGCTGTTCAGAATCACTTGCTTTTCCGACCTGCTGAACATCACCTTTCTATTACATTTAATTTCCTTTTTCTGCTTATGAAATAAATTAGATACTATGTTATATGAGTTGTCTGGGGACTAGCTCGTACAAGAATTGCATAATTATGTTCTTTCTCATTGTAATTGTGAAAATCACTTCACACACTTCTGCAGCCATGAACCCTTTTACACTATTTTTATGTTTTGTCCAAAGTCTTTGCCCATGCTTTTAGCTTCACACGATAGCAGTATTTGTAAATAAATAAATTGAATGTTATTTTTTACGCCACGATATGTTATTTTTTCAAACATAGAGTTACTGGGCATGGCAAAAGATGATGCTCAGTGATAAGTTATTTCTAGGCTGTACATTGTCCCATTGAACAAGATGCACAGGTGAAAAATTCGTTGAAGGCTGCAACTTGTACACCGGAAAATACGGGGCATACTTGCTTCAAGCCATGGGTTCATTCTTAGGTTGCGTGCCAATATGGTGACAATTGGTATCCTTGTGGGATATAATGCATTTAACAGCGTGCTTTGATGGCATGTCATGAAAGCTTATTCTCCGAGCTATTTGGTTGCATTTAAAACTAGAACTGGTACCTTGTCTCCTGTCGTCAGCACTTTGTACAGTCTTTTTTATTGAAAGGGATGTTCTTTCATGGCCTTTTGTTGCGTGCAGTGCAGGGGGTACTCAAATCCTGGGTGGTGGGATTTTTATTTGAAGCTCGTGTTGCCTGGTAGTGTGCTGTAATGGCTGTGTGTCCATTTCACAGGCATAGCCGTCGGGGCTGAAACTCAACCCCCGAACTGCTCTTGTCTGTTGAGTTCCCACCTGAGGCCTACTTCCCGTGAGGAGTGGAACCTCTAAAGATGAGCTACTACGTGCTGTGAGTTATATCCTCCTGAGACACCACGAATGTAAATTGTACCGTTGATGTCTTCTTTTTTTTTTTTTGCTGTGTGTTTGGGATACAGTAACTTGCATTCTAAACAACGAGTAAAATATCTTCTGTCTTATTTTAAACTTTGGAAGTGTCCAGTGCTGTGAAAAATTACGGGATTGCCAAGGTGCAGAAGAAAATTAGAGCCCCCTTATTTGCTCATATATGTGCCTATACGAATTGGCTTCTTTGTTACAAGTGCTCATAGGTACTTGAAAGGGATTTAGCGCTTTGAATGTCATGCATGGCTCTATTGTTGTTTTCTCTGGAAAGGGGGGGGGAGGAGGAGAGGGCAATACTACTCTGTGCTAACGCTGACTACCACCACCATGTTTTTGACCTAGGAAAGAGGAGGGAAATGATGCTTTGAAGCAATGCTCTCTAAAAGGTAGAACCTGCTATACAGTCGTTAAAGAAATATACAGCCCAAGAGATTTGCTTTTAATCCCCGCAATGAGGCTGCTCAAAGCCCGGAATACCTAAGTTCTAGAAGACTGAGATTTTGCAATCGCTGGAGATGGGCACTGTGCTCCATTACAGGGCTGAGAAGGAAACCCCATGGTCTGTGTACTTTTCACAAAAATTGTACCAGGGCTTTTTGCAGCACTAGACCTTCAGCAGAGGCCATGTCCTGCGATTTCATTGTTCGGAATATTGGAAAAATTTCCTGTCACTAAGTCTCAGGAGGATATAAGCAAAAAAAGGAAAAACAAAGCAAGTCCAACTGCACAGTGTCAGTTAGGTGAACTCGAGTGCAATTGCCAGTGGTGCTCTAAGCTTCCCTCCAGCCAGTGGAGTTGACCAATTCTCATGGCACGGTTAATCTGTGGTTAATCCCTGCTAGCCTCCTAAAACCTTACACTGGCGTTTGCCTGCAGCTACTGTAGGTACCTTCAGTTGCCTTCAGATCACATTTTCTGTCCCTTATGAAGGAAGGAGCATGAGTTTTCGATGCTGTAAGAAATTTACACGAGAAGCACAGGCTTTTCTCATACCGCCAGATGCCTTTCTAGAACTGGTGCGGGTGTACCGTGCTGGGGAATAATAGCATAACAGTGATTGACAGTACAGACGTTCAAATTAAGAAATTTATTTTCTTGCCCAATGCTAAAATTGCCTAATCCAGTATTTTTTTGTGAGATGCCAATAACATTGACAAGGAAGTATGCAGTCTTTTATGTTTTTGCAGCCGAGTATGCAGCAAAATATCCTTTTTCACAGCTTCTAGTTATTTTCTTGTGTGTATATACATTATTCTTTTATTTATTGATAATGACTACGAGAGGTGGTTATATATATATTCAGGGATTGCAAAACTGATTAATACTTTTGAGCTAAAGATTGATAAAAAATTGCATACTGCCATTCTTGTCATGCTGATGCAAAGGATTGGCTTGTTTGCAAAAAAAAAAAAAAAGCAGTGGAAGTTTAAGTGATGGGATATAAAGATGGCATTTTTGTACGTTTTTAATGAGGTCTAGTTTTGCTCTCTCCCACAAAAATCCTGATGACGGTCACATGTACCAAAGGATATTTTTTTGTCTGAAATATTTTGGAACATTCTTTTAACAGTACAGTAATGAGCCACAGTGCATTTGACAAGGAATGCCCGACTTCTTTCAAGTGGAGCGTAGATGAAGGTAGTGAAGCTTTCCGTCTTAACCAAGGGCCAGGGAAAGCTGATGCTACACATATAATTTCCATGAATAGAAGGACAGTCCTCATCACGGCTCAGTAAGTTTGGGTTAGTTGTGTCACTGGGCTAGTTGTCTGCTGCGGTCATACCTGATTACTTGAACAAAAGGGCTGAAGATGGAATCATCCCAGCAGTAGTTTATTCAGGAAGGTAAAGTTTCTGGAGTTCCCGTCAGCTCACTGCATGCTTGTTTGCATGTACTAAAGTCTTGGTCAGAAGTCCTGAAGCCAAAGGATTTTCGTATGAACCGTAAAATGAAGCTTTCACAGCATTGTTAAAGACTAAAAGATCGTGAAATGTTTTGGCATAGTTTCTTGCGGTAATAAAGAAGCCATATCCTAGCATTATAAAAGCCCTTGGACTTTTAATGTTGCTGTAATGCTCCATTTTGCGGCTGGGACGAAAAGCTTTTGGCTTCAGGACTCTTGACCAAGACTGTACATGTGGTTCACAGAACAGGCCCTTGAGGAGAGCCAAAAATCGCCTCCTACTAACTGGTGCATTGATGGGCCTCCAGAATGCTCTATATTCTTTTTTAATAGAAACTTGTGGAGACTGGTATGTAATAGACTTCTCCAAGGAATCATTTTAGGAACTTGGGAAGTGGAAAGTGCATGGGGAAGGCACAGGAAGAGTGGCCCACAGGTGGGTGCTGACAGTCAATTTAAGGCAGGAAGGAGACGGGCAGTGAAGTAAAAATAACATGAAATGATACTAAATGTCCCGTGTTCGTCTGATTGTAGCACTACCACGCCTTCTAGAAGCCGTTAGCGTCATTGATATGGCGGATCTCTTGCGCTAGCGTCAGAAAAGTGTGCCAAAACGTTTTCCCTCTGCCATAAAGGAATGTAAAAAATAAATGGATCACTGACCTGCAGTGAGTGATAACTGTGATGCAAACAAAGTTCTGTTTGCAGCCGCATCGAAGCTGCTGCTGATGCAGGTGGTGCAGCACTGAATCATCCGGTATACTTATGCATGTGCTTCACTGCTAGGCATCACTAAAATTACCATTACTACGAGACAGTTGGATTGATAGTTGGGCAGTTTTATAATAGCTGATCATTTACTATAGCACGAATCAATACCAAAGTGCTCTCCACAGTGGCTTTGATGTGAAACAGTTTAGGCCTACCAATGAGGAGAAGGAGTAGCACATGGCCAGACCATAGTCGTCTGCTGTGCTTGTAGGCAGTGTGCAAGCCAGTATTGTGGTAGTAAGCGTGTGGCACATGATGTTGTAATTGTTTTGAACTTCTATACTTTCATTATGCACTTGGGTCGGGCTTTTTTCCGCATTGCATTGTACAGCACGCCATGCAAACGATGTTGCAAACACAGGATGGGGCTGATGGGACTGAAGTGCGTTGTTGCTGTGCTGTTGAGGGCTGCATTAAGGCGCCATTCTTGGTTAGTGATGCTGACAAAGACATAGAGTTTCTTACTCTTACCTAGAGGGAAAGCTGTGCTGCCGTCTATGGGCGTTTACATGGAGTTTCCAGACGGCCAGTTCAGCCACCATGGGCGCTCAAAGCATCATGGGCCGGAGAGCTACCGAATGCAGAACTACAACTTTTGGCCAAAACTTATGCAACGATAAACGTTGTTCTACCATAAATAATGTCCTAAGATTGAATATTGTGACTATAAATTGCAAAAAGAGAGAGAAACAGCATGTCAGTGTGAAATTTATCCAATATAAGCGATGGCTCTTTCTCCTATTGGCTTAGTTTTGAGCAGCACAAATACCAATATTTCGTACTTAATAGGCAAACTTGAAAAAAAAAAAAAAAAATGTTATGAAAATATTTATCGTTGTGCAATCACTTAAGGAAGTTTTTAGAGGCATTTCGGGAAACAAAAACCATTTATTGGTGACGTCTGCTTTTGCGCCTTCGCTACTATGGCTTTCACGGTCTATGTACGCACCTTCAGATGATGATGATGATGGCGAAAAAGAAACATAACAGTAACGCCACTCCACTCCAGAAAAACCGACTGTCCCTCAACAAGTAGCAAACCGGCCCATGATTCTTAGCGCGCCCATGGTGGCTGAAGTGCAGCACCCTCAGCTTTCCCTCTAGTTAGTGTAAGGAACTCTATGGACAAAGATTGCGTGTTCGGTTTGTGATAACCACAATTAGAGGCCTAACCATGGTTTGAGCCTCAACATGGCCTAACTGCGGTTACATCAATACCGGTTTCTGCGGCATGCAGCAGAGCAGGTTTATGTCGGCAGTGACTACGCCAGTTGCCAGACCAGCAAGCTATTCATGAAGGAACTAAAAAAATTCATTTTCAGAGTACCTGCTGAACAGAGTAAACTAACTTTGAGGTTTTGTAGCAGCTTGGCATATTACGGGCAATGCCTAATGAAGAGTATATTCCAGAACTGGTCTCATGATTGCTTTATAATGAAGGAAGAGAACCCATTGATGGTCCCTTTGAAGGATCGCCATTGCTTTCCTCAGTTTTATTATGCAGTTGTCTTGAGTAGTGTGCTGGCTTGGTCATTTGTCTACAGACTTTGCAGGGTGGTGTGCGTACATGCGGATGGCTAGATGAGTGTAGTAGGTTTGTAGGGGGTGCAAGGGGTCTGCAGGTGACACAGGGCTAGGTTTATTTCATCACGACTGGGCATATTGTAGATTAGTAGGAAAGCTGTGTCACGCAGCAGACATAATGGAGGCAACGTGCGCCTCAGAGCAGCATCTCAAGCAGTGCCAAGTGGTAACAATTTCGTGGCATGGCAGTGGCGCTACGACACCTAGCAGTGCTACCACACCGCATGCAGGGAGGAGAGCCGGCAGCCGCCGCGGCCCCCTCCACCACCGCCACCACCGCGCCCACCTGCCGAGCAGATCCTGCTGCTGGTCAAGCAGGAAGGGACACCGACTGTCAGTGCCCCAGGGCGCTTCCTGCTTCCTAGGCCGGGACCCACACCACAGCATCAGGTGAGGATTGACCGCTCTCAGTAAGGGGCACACAGAAGTGTCCACAGCAGCGTGTGGAGCGTCCACCACACCCTGCTCCCCTGCAACAAGAAAATAGTTCACTTCCTCTTGAAGTGTGTCCTATTGCTTTGACAAAAATCCTGTAGCTGCTTGTTCTTGCGAAATTCCTGCTCAAGTTTGGTGTACTTTACAATGCATTCCACTGCACCCTCTCTGTGAGGAAAGCCAAACGTGGTGGTGGTGCTATTATTGCTTGGATGTAAAAGCTGAAGTATGACATAGGAACAGTTGTAGACAAATTTTCAAATAGTTTTTTACTTTAGACACCCTTTGGGGTTGTATCTTTGCTAGCAAAAGCCGAGTGTACAGTCTTTGTCAAAATTGTAGAGCCCAGGGGGTCTGCTTCTGAGTTACTTCGTGCGGCTTGTAATGCATTTCCAGTGTTACGAATCTTTTGGTGGTAAGAAGATTTTCTGTCTTACCCTCTACAATGGTTAAGACCTCCACTAATGCTACATCAGCGCCACTACACGGCTCAGAAGTGGACCCATCGGGCTCTACACTTTTGACAAAGGCTATACCTCAGAATGGAATGTGCAAAATGGAACATCACTTCAGAGCCAATGTATTCTTAGACCATCACAACGTGTGTGTCAACGAGTTACCTCTATTGGGGGTACAGGGCAGGAGGGCACCCCACAGAGCCAGATTAACCAAAATTTAACCAATTTATTTGATATTTTCACAAATCTCTGAAGGCATCAGTTTAGTAATAGCTGCTGAGTACATTAAACAACAAAAGCATGCAGCAACAATTCAAAGCTCATATCTTTTTAAAAGGGACTGCTGAAAGAAAATATTAAAGGAAGTAAAATGGATAGAATGTTAGTCTAGAACAGTTCTGGCGAATTTCTCGGTGTGCAAAGATGGCGACGTTGGCAGACAAAATCGCAAATGAAAGTGTCGAAACATTTTCTCATTCAAAGCATCTACGAGAAATGAGCTGCAGTGACATCATTTCTATGACACATTTGCAGTAGAGCTGTGACCAATCAGAGCCACTTCCACAGATCGGATGACAAGGTGTTTCAGCTGGCCCACTACAACTCAGCCCCCACATAGTGACTGATGCTGTCTGCTGCATTGCATGTGCATGGTAGACATACGCTGCTCGAATGCGGAGAAAATTACGTGAAGTTATTAACGGCAGTTATGAATTGCCGAACAAATAGATGGTCGCGTTCGTGTATACATCAGCAACGATGATACGAGTGTGTGGCCTTCAGTGCATTGTTGTGAAGTGTGCATAGAACTTCCAAGTACCAGCTCATCGAATGGCCCAGTGGGCTGTCGATTATTGCATGGTTTTTGACTAACTATGCATTAAGTATAACGGCAGATAACCCTTGTGGTTGACGCTGTTGTGGTCATTGCAGTTTTTACGTTCCATGAACTGTAGTCTTCGATTGCTTACTATAGCTGTTGGCAGGGAATAACCTTGACGAACACCCATCGCCCATAACCTTGATAACACCCATCAGCTGGTTGAATGTTTTTGTTGTGGCAAATGTTCTCTTGTGTGCCAACACCTAATCCATGCTGGGAAGTTTTTCTTTAACGAGACAAATGAGAGGTGATGGAGCATGCAGGTGATATTTTTCAACATACTATCTGAAAGCACATTTGCCTTTCCACTGTCCAAAAACTGGGAAGACTGTGCACTGACATTGTGCCTCTCGTGCTGATAACAGGCACACGTGCACATATCTGCATAAGTGCATACTAAAAAAGAAGTTGCTTAGAGATTTCATAATGCCTTTCGCCTGCGCAAAGTAGCCAATTAGACGGCTGAAGTGAGAACAAAACCGCTTTGCCAGCCGCCTGTCAAGCACAGCAGAGTATGATTGCTGTTAAAGGGGTAGGGACAACAAATTTTTATGCCGTACTTCTGCGTTGTAAATAGTGCGTAGCGGTTCTGTAAGCATAGAGCATGGTGTTAGAAGCACAAAATTGCATTACATAATTTTATTGTCCTATTATTAGTATGCAGCAGTTTTGGTTTCGGTTCGTAGTTACCAGGCTTTTATTTGACGTCAAAAAACAGAAGGCATAACATTGAAATGTCACACGGACCAAAAACCTATGACGTCAACGAGTAGGCCCGTCGTCTGCTCTCTTTGCAGTGTGACTCCATCATATGTTCTCATGGCAGAGTCACACTATGGAAGCAGTTGGTCAACTGCATCCGGTGACCGTAAACATGATGTTTGCGTCATTTTGGCGATCCTGTCACACCACGCCAACATAACTATTCGGAAACATGTCGTTGTTGCCTGCGAACAGCTGTCACCAACTCGCTCTCGGACAGCTTGTTGCTCGTAGCAGTGCCCATGTCGGCCGCTCGCTTTGCCACAATTTCGCCGAAATTCCTAGGCTATGCGAGCGGCTGGAGAGAGTTAAAAAGAGGGAGAGGTTTCGACTTTGAAGGATTGCGTGTAAATGCTCTCGAGTGTGTAGTTTGAATCGCACTGATTGAGGTACCGCTTTCGTACGTCGTTTTGAGGGCCGCTTTCATGTGTGCGATTGTTGAGAAAAAAAGTAACAAATTTTAGGGAATGAAAATGGCTGTAGAATATAGTTTTGGCAACAGTGAACTGAAATCGACAATTGCTTACATCGCAGAGCGCGTTTACAATCTCTACGAAGCGCCGGTGTGACCGCCGGTGTGCCGAGCAATGCTGCAAGCGGTCTGGAACAGTCATTGGCGCTACTTGTGGAGAGCAAATTAGGCCGATTGAGGACTCATACACATATTTTATTGAGCTTATTTTATTATCAGATGCAAACATTTATTACAGTGTTGAGTCGCTGACCCATTACGAAATGGCGTCCGGTGTAAACCGACGAGGCCTAGCGATGAGTAGGGCAGGCAGAAGAGAGCAGTGCAGTTCGTCGCCTGGCGCACCATCGGGAGGCGCCGTTGCCGAAGGCTTCGCTCTTGTGCAGGCATACTACTATTACGCGAGTTTAGCAGTGGTCCTGATAACATTTGTCTCTTTAGAAAGCCAAGAAGACAATGCCTCACTGCTTCGCTGCCGGCCACTCTGTTCTCTGTTACGACGACCGACAACGCCATCCACCGACCATGCATTGCTGCGCCGTCAGTAGCAGTGTTCGCAAATTTTAATGAAATAATTTGGCTGCAGTGAGCCGCTGTGTATGGGTGCAATAAAAGAGCCGAAACGAGCCGACCAGCAGCATCGTCTCTTACGTCGGAAAACTGTGTAATGACTTCACAAATATACTTGATTATGGTTTTTTTAGTGAACCTATGTCACAGTCATTGCACTAGCGATGAGTCCAGAATGCGGGAGCGAGCATTTTCACAAACTTTAAAAAGGATTAAAATATTTTCTATGCCTTCCTTGAGCCTAATACTTGACTGTGATGGTCTTTGAACACAAATGAAGCACGTGACAAGCTTTGCACAACCTTGTAATTTGGTGTCTTTATACCTTTACGAAATTGCGGGTCTGAACTTATTGTGTCACAAGGGCCAACACAGCGCTCTCTCTGGTCAGTTTTCTGTCATTTTAATCGGGAGACTCTTCATCTTCTTGGCTACACTCGCTGTGCTTGGTGTAGTTATCCATCAGTGGTGGAATAGTGTTCGTTGGGAAAGCGGTTGAAAATATCATTTCTGCAGTTGCGTTAATCCACTAGTGGTGGTGCCTCAAGTACCTTGCTTTTACACAATTTTTCCGGCTGATTAAAACTTTATTCTCTGTGAGAATAGCATATTTGTTACCACGTTTTAATCACCTATCAGTCTAGACTTTCTTAGTTTTCGCCTTTAGTGCCGCGTCACCGTAAATGCTGTAGTGCCAGACGTACTACCCTCCGCAACGTCTAGGCTGTCATCGCTTCGCTGTTCTGAACCGACAGGTTTGTGTCATAGTCGGACAAGCTTTCACGGGTGCTTGGCACACTCAGTGTTATTAAACTTGTTGAGAAATCCTTATAACCCTTTAAGAATGTACAAAAAAAATTATTACAGAGCACCAGTTGTATTCTACCAGTGGTTTTCGCTTGCCCTTGTCATTTTGCGCCACTGATGGTGTAAGGCTTGTGAGTGGCCGCTGTAGTGTGTGTAGGAGGTGGTGCTGTGATCACGACCACTTCCGCATGGCTTGTGCTTAGCCAAGCGATGACCTACAGTCATGTCAGTGTACTTAGGAACCGCTCTGTACCTGGATAGTTTGAGGTTCTTATCGTGCGCTCTATCTGTGCTGCAGCTATAGAGATTCCAGTTGTTGTTGTGTTGCTGCCGATTTCTGCACCTTCTGCCTTTGGGTGCTCGGTGCGCCAAGCAAGACATGGTTAAGATGAGGGCAAAGCATTGTCAGGCCATGCCACTTTTCAGCAAAGTGGATATCACTTACCATGTCTAGCACAACTAGAAGAAATTCGGTGTTACAGGCCACTTCAGAATTGCCAGGAACACACTCAGTAGTGTGTAATAAAAAGAGAGTTGTCCAATTCAGAAAACGACATAATGCAGATAGCCACAGGGCAGAGTTTTTTGTTTTTTTTCTCGCCTGTTCGCAATTGTATTTAATAAACGTGGTAATGAAACTCATTCTAAGCAATCTATTTATATCAGACTACTTTATGTATTAAAGAAAATTCTGGTGACTCGTGCTGTTTGTCATAATAGAGTTTGACTTCGCACAAGCAAAGGCAAGCAGGAAGAAAGTTTAGCGGATGTGGTAGACTGGAGACCCTCGTCCTTCACTTGGTAGCTTGGCTGGGATAACGGTGGTGACTTGGATGTCCTTGGTGCCAGGTCCTGCTGCACGTGGGTGCCCCCGGTGAGCCGGCCACCATGTTTATGGCTGCTGCAGACTGCCCTCCACAGCCAGCCATCCGCAAGGAAGTCACCACACCTCGTGAGTTGATGCCCCTCTTTGCTTGCAGTGCCAGACACCTGTGTGCATATGTTGAAATGAGGACACCGCAGATTGTTGGCTCTGTGTTTTCACCTTTAGAAGGATGGCCAGGACGTATCCGATTGACTCTGCAAATAATTCATAGTGGGATAAACCTGCAGGTGCAGAACAGTAAAGAGTGCATCAACACTCATGTGTTCCTGTATTCTCTTTAACAACATTGCATACAAGAGACATGGTTACAAGAGACACTCTGTTACTAAGGGCAACTTTTTCAGGTCCCCCTTGTTCCCCCTTAAAGTCGGCTTTCCCTCGTGGTAGTGACTCTAGCTATCGCGAAATGGCGTCAGCATTGGTGGTTACCATTAACTATCGAGAGATGGCGCCAGCGTCGCGGTAGCTGAGGAGTCACGGGAGCCTTCGGCCTCGCGCACGCTGGAAAGCGAGTTCTCTTCGGCATCGGCAACGGGACTCAAGCGGACGTCTCCTCGCGGCACGCCGCAGTCGCCGGCGAGGACTTATCCTGCTTACCCGTCTTGTCCGGCCTCGGAGCTTATCCCCTGCCCTAGCGTGGGTGAACATTCGCCCGTAGCCCTGCTGGTGAGTCAGACGACCTGTATTCATTAGCGTGTTTTATTGCTACAGGCATTGTTGTTACTGCTTGCCTTCAGTGTGCTTTGTATTCTTGTTGTTACTGCAGCAATAAATGCCTGTTTGTTGTCAGCACGTGTTGTTCCTTTGTTCCCAAGAGCACGGCCCGCAGTGGTCAGTGTGCACTCGGTAGTGCACGCGATCACTGGATGGGGTCGACAGTTTGGACTGTCAATCGCGATTAGACGGGGAAAACGCATTTATCCCCCTAGTACAACCCCACAGTCCCTAGAGTAAATTCTTCACTATTTAGAAGAGACACAACCCAGGTGTGCTCATGCAATGCAGCTGAAGAGTATCAGCTCATACATGATGCACTTAGATTACCTTAGCTAAATTCTGTTCCATATTAGCATCCTTTTTGTTTAATATCTCAGGAACTGAGAAGGAGCGCTTCCCCATGATTGGAAGGTCAAAATGACCTCGTTGTTTCAGTCACTGGCATCGCATTACTGTCACCTACGAAGCAAATCAAAATGCATAAATGACATCCAGCATTTTTAACTCCTCACTGTTAAAATTTGATCACAAGATGAAAGCTCAGAACCCTGATGCCTTTCTCTTTGTGCGCAATGCTTCTTGCTGCACAAAAGTCTCGTGCTCAATGCCACCAAAGTTTTTTTTCCCTCCGAACTCCACACCCTACCTTCAACCAACAGACACAGGCATTATGCACTCTGTCAAGTTGCTGTACAAAACAAGGTTGTTAGAAAGGCTGTTGCTTGGCAAGGCAAGACTGTACAATAGTAATTGATGCAAAGTTTGCTGTTCAGGTGATTTCAGGTGTCTGGAATGGCCTGAGAAGCGAAGCAGTGAAAAACTGTTTCATACAAGCAGCCTTTAAATGTAGTGACATGCTGTAAGAGGGCTCATATATGGATACTGGTCCAGCATCCAAGAGACTGTTGAGGTATCAGAATCTTTTGAGGAACTCGTATCTGCAGATGTGGATCTTGTGTGCTCCCGTTACAGAGTGTGCAATTCTCGCGCAAGTAAATGGCACATGTGCCATAGAGGATGACTATGAGGATATTTCAGAGGAAAAGTGTCAGCATCTGAGGGTAACAAGCATGTAACAGTGCTTCAAAGGTATTAGAGCAACAGCAAGGCTTGCAAAGTGATGTGCTTTGCCTCCAGAACCTGAGAAGGAATACACTCTGCATTCACAAAAGTACATACTACATAGTATGAATAACTTCTTTAAGCTTTTCTGAACAATTTCCTGGTAATGCGTGTGAATGCATTTATATGCTGATGTGCAGTAAACTGATCAATATAGTGCTTTTAGAATTTTTTTACAAGAAACCTTGCTTACAAGAGACATCTTTTTCGGGTCCCTTGAGTATCTCTTGCAACGAGGTTTTACTGTATTCGGAATTTTCAAATATTACAAAATTTCCGAATTCACCGCAGCTTTACAGCACTGCACGCTTCACCGCAACTGGTACTGTGCAATGAAGCATCCTCAACACGTGACAGGGCCATTTTGTGAAGAGGAACCTTCTGCTTTGTGAAACGGGCCTTCCTGTCAGTGTGCGCAAAGAGAACCACTTGACGAAACAGGCAAAAACATCGTCCACACTTGGGTTTCATCTCAAATGCAGGCAATCATCATGCAGGTCATCATCAGATAAAATTGCTGTGATGCAAGCAGTTTTTGACAGATTTTTCAAGCCCATTTGATGATTTCAGCTTTCGGCTAATTAGGAGAATTTTTTTGTACCCTGAAGGCCAAATTAATGAGAATTTACTGTGTTCAGCAGCAGTTGACAGCTCCACCGATTTCATGCAGGTCTGCCCTAAACACAAAAAATCCTAGAGCGCTTCGGAATCTGCATTGAAGAAGTTTGAAATCGTGAGCTTTGCTGCTGCATACGGTATATCGCGTGCCCCTTGCAGAGCGTTTGCTAGCAAGGTCGTGCTCGTGCTGCACAATGTAATTTTTCTTACTTTGGTGCACATTCGTTGAAGTGCTAATATAATTATAATTGGTTTACAGAAAAGGAAAGACGCAGTATCTGTCACACTTTCTCTTGCAAGTGTGAGATAGGATGGTAGATCGTCGTCACTCCTGTTGAGCGGTGTTCTTTGGCGCACATACGTTGAAGTGCTCGTTCAAGGGTGGGATTGGCGGTACAGCGTCGTTTCTATCGTTAGGCGCTCTCATAGGCACATGACATTCTGACACAAGCCGGAAGTACCTGAAGCAAAGGCAACGCGTACAAACTGTTCTTTTTTTTTCTTTGTGCTACCGCTTTCTCTCCTACGACGTCATCGTGCCGCCGCCCTCTCCCATGACGTCGCATTGTTGCTAGAATGTCTATGACATCAGCGATGGTGGTCTCCATGGCAAGCGCATTGACATGACGTCAACACTAGCGGCACCCCCTTTTACCATGCCAAGTTGCCATGAAGTTGTCAGGAACGCAAGACAAGGAGAACTAAGATGTACCATATTTACTCACGTATAACCCACACCAAAAATTTGAAATAATGCATTTAAAAAATTTGGTTGTGGTTTCGCTCTGGTTAACTCTAGTTGAATTGCGATAGCAACAGCGGAAGCTTCTTTTGCCTGCTACATTATTCCCCTATCACGCCCTATCAGTGTAAGGTGCTACATTATTGGGGACACGTAAGCTCATCCTTTAAAAGTATGACGCGAGAGCGTAAGCTATCAGCCCACATATAAATGAGCAGGGTTCAATGCTGCTGAACCGAATGTGGAGCGAAAGCATTAGCTGCGGGCGACCATACGTTCTTCTTCGTCTATTTCTTTGCAGTTGTCTTCGTCGTCTTTTTCTTCTTCGTCTTCATCTTCGTCGTCTGCTTCTTCTTCGTTGTCTTCTTCATATTCTTCGTCTTCTTCGCGGCTGTTCAAGGTCATTCATGACTGTGGCCACGGACTATGCAACGGGCCGATACCTGGCGTAGTATTGCTATCACAATAAAAGTGGGGTTGCGGGTTAACTGCGAATAATTTTGAGGGGGGGAGGGGGGGGTTGTCTGGTTGTGCAAGCTTTGTTTTCACTATGTTCGGTTTTTCATGTCATGGGCGATTAGGGCATGCACCGTCTACTATCTACCACTCAATCATTGGAATGCGCAGTAGCAGCAAATGCCCTTTATATAGTGAATGATGCTAAAAGCTGGCGCCATTGATCGGGGCTGCGCGCTTGCTTTCGTTGACGACTTATGGGTGGAAGGATGAATGACTCTGAAAACAAAAAACAAAAATGCGTAACCTGTAGCGCCTGTCCAAAGTCATAGTCGTTCATGGGCATTGGCTGGGAATGCGTTGGCAGTACTTATACATATTTTCGAATTAACTGGGCTTGAATTAACGAGTATTAAGTTGCGAGCTTCAGAGGTTGCGCGGAAGAGAGAGCGGGCAGCCGCGCCCCTACCCTCCGACGGCGCCGGCCGCCGCGCCACCCAGTCTTCCATGGTTTTGCCTGGTTAGTTCCGTCTCCATTTCTGATGTGCGCGGCCTCTAACTACGCCGCTCTTTTGCGGAAGCAATTTTTTTTTTCTTCGCCACGTGCTGTGCGCCGAGCCGCCCAGATGCGGTGCCGCTTAGTTCTAATTATCCGTAGTGGAATCAACTGGTGTTCGAATCTGCCGGATCAAGTAGTGTAGTTCGGTTTATCCGAAGTTTCAAATTATTGAGGTTCAAATTAACGAGCTTTCATTGTAGTACTGGATTTTTCAGTCAGCTGTATGCTTCTGTGCAATTCTAGTGAGTTGATGCCCTGCTTCCCTTGCAGCGCAAGACTTCGATGTAGGTATTTTGGAATGGGGACACCCCAGGTTATTGCAAATGCCACATGAATTTTGAAATAAACAAGGTGAACAATGTTTGCTATTTCTAATTTTTCATTCTTTTTTGACTGATCAGACATTCGATATTTGATCCGACTTTCGAAGGCATTTTTTTACCCCTATTGTTAATTGGTTCGTATTCAAAAATGTCAATAGTTCCACAACTCTAATTCCCGTCTACAACTCTAATTCCCGTCTATATATCCACATGTTTGTTATGCTATGAATGGCCATGTGGACTGCTTAGTTTCCTGAACGCTCACTCTACTCTGGGGAATTTGCTTCTTCCCAGTAAATAAACTAAATTTTTTCTGGTGTGTCGCATGGGTTTCAACTGCGAGACGGCGCCTGCAATATCGGGGCCGAGTTGATGTCACATGATGTGCCTAAAGATCTCAATGTAATCACTCCTTCCAATGTTTAAGTCGCTTCATTTTATCCCGAATTACCGCCCCATTGCCATTTTACCTTTTTTTAGCTAGGTAATCGAAAGGTGCACAGCACAGTGGCTAACTAGTTACTTCTCAATGTTCAATAAATAAGTAAATAAATAAATATACTTTCACCTCATCAATTTGGGTTCCGCTCGGGATATTCAACTAACTTAGCATTGGTTGCCGTCACTGACGAAATTAAATTCGCCATTGATAACGGATGCTTTGCCGGGACAGTATTTATTGACTTAACCAAGGCTTTCGATTCTATCATCCACTATATTACTAACTAAACTAGAAGCTGTAGGGGCAGTAGGGCCACCTCTCAATCTCATCAAAAGTTCCTTGTTATACAGAGAACAAGCCGTGTCTATTTCTAATACAATTAATACAGGTGTATCTCAAGGTTTTATTCTCGGCCCTTTGCTGTTTTTAATATATATTAATGATTACCTAGTTGTCTTGCTAAATCAGAACCGTTTCTTTATGCCGATGATACTACTATATTAGCTACTGATAAATCAATCCACTCATTAACATCTATGCTGATTGCTGATCTCAGTAATATTTTACTCTGGTGTCATCGTAATTGCTTGCAGATCAACCCTTCAAAGACAACATTCATGGTATTCAGCTCCATTCGTAAGGCTCCCGTACACATCCCACCACTTACTTTTAATTCTTATTGCATTGAACTTTCAGAACATTGCACATTTCTTGGCACATTTCCAACTTAAAACAAAAATATGGTTTTGGCATCAGAGCACTACTAAAAGCGCGTTCCTTTTTCAATCGTGACACTTTAATAGCTCTTTACTACGCATTCATTCATAGTAACTTTAATTACTGCATCACTTCGTGGGGAAACACTTACCCATCACATTTATATCAAATGCAACATCTTCAAAATCAGGCCATATGTATAATAACCTGCAGTTCTTACCGCAGCAATGTGCTATCACTTCTTCACGACCACAACATTTTACCGATTGCTTCATTGATTACCTCTAGTCTCGCAATCCTACTTTATAAAGCTGTGCACAATACCATACCCTCAAATGTAATCAACAGGGAGGCCCTCATCAATAATAATCAAACAAGATTTGCTATGGACAATTTTTTATTACCAATCGTTCGAACAAACTACGGTAAGCACACAACTCTTTTTGCTTCTTAACAAATTTGGAATAACCTCCCTTCTCATGTCAAGCAATCCCCATCTCTGTCCGGTTTTAAAACAACTGTTATCCGTATTATGGCAATAGTGTAACTATTGCGATAATACGGCTAACAGACAAGTACTGGAGAGGACTTTTATTCTACTATGAAAGAGGTGTCTTATTAGTTGGGTTTTCTGCTTCCACTAACTGACCTCTCACTATGCTTACATTGTCACCCAGTGACTAGGAGTTTCACAAAAGTCTACACCTTGTTACAAGAGCTTATTAAATGCAAAAGTAAGCTGTTTTTATTTTCGCCTGGCACATTAAGACGCCATATACTTACCACTTTACCGTAGCTGCGACTATTGGCAAATCTTTTTAAGCTTAGCTCATAGTAACTTGAAGTCTTAAAAACCAGAAATATTTGGGATAAATGCAGTTTTTATAACAGTCTCGAAGGGGATCGCGAAATAGTTCGATAAACAGAAATCGGCTTGAGACGCCACTTGGAATTGTGAAAAATGATGCGGTATTTGTCGCGTAATCAACCCAGTCGCATCTTCCCCTTTTGCCCCCGAGAATTTGAAAAAAAAAAAAAGGAAATCATTCGGAGGTGTGTCCCTCCCTTTCGATTGTCGCATCCAGAGCTCATTTATTGCAGTGCATTGAAATGCTACGCAACGATAACGTCACGGCATGTTTATCTTTTGACTATACTTTTGATAGATCCAGCGGTGACAGGGAGCGAACTTGGCAGAGTGCCCGTGATGGCTTGATTGCACAAGCCTGGTTCGATTTATCACGCTGCGCTTGGGGCGGGCGTAGTCCACTGCCACAAAATCATTGGAAGCGTGATAGCTGCAAATGCCTTTTCAAGAAAACAATGCTAAAAGTCGGTGTCATGATCGCAACTGACCGCATGGTTTCGTCGATTCATAGATGTAAGATTGGATGACTCTCGCAAAAAAAAAAAAGCCTGCTGCTTCTTAACATCTGCAGTCGCCATGGCTTACGCTGCGCCGCACTTTCAACACAACAAGTAAGACTACTCTCGCAAAATAAAAAGAAGATTGCAGCTTCTTAATGTCTGCAGCCGTCACAGCATACGCTATGCCGCAAGTTCATCACGACGGCAAGGATGAACGACTCCAGCAAAAAAAAAAAAAAAAAAACTGCCGCATCTGTGTTTGTAGTTTCGCACGTGCAGCACGACGACACGAGACGCGCCATGGACGCACATCACACGTCAGCCGCCGCGCGAAGAGCGTTTACAATACACACTGGAGGAAACGTCCGCCACGGGCTGAGCTTGCTTGTCTGCACATGCGTAGTGCGTGCTGCTGCGAACGAAGGCCAGGAAAGAGAGAGGAAGATGAGAGATAAAGCTCGGCAGAAGAATGGGCACCTCCTTACGCTTCGCTCTATTGCGTTTTTCCCCTCTTCTGAACACCACTGCTACATTGGCTCCCTCTCGTTCCTTTACGCAAATGGCTTGCAAACATCACGTGCTGGCTCAGCAGCGATCACCGCAGATGCGGGCGCCTTTGGGGAAAGGGTGCGGCGCTGCCCTAGACCAGCTGTCGCCGAACTGTGCCCTCTCATTTTTCCCGCGCGTGGCTTGAAAACGTCACGCGGCAAATTGCCGATGATGCGATCATCTTTGGGGAAGGCGGGCCGTTCAATGCGTGGTCTGGAGTTCGATATATCGAACGACTGGTGAAATTGAGTTCTATATACGACGCAGCTTTCCTGTACTTTTACATGGAATTTTCAAGGGAATATTCTCTTAGTTCGATACAACCAAAATTCGAATTATCCGGATTCGATATATTCGGGTTCGACTTATTGAATATTTTTTTCATTACCTGATCGTGACTTATAGATTGTGACTAGCATGCTCGCGGCTTTATCTTCACTGGTAGGTTTGAGAGTTGTTCTTCACTGAGGACTTTTAAATGATGTGTCCTCGTAAACACTTTGTGTCTAGCTGGCCCGTTCTGTGCCATTTTTGTTGACTGGGGTATCGCAGTTTGCAAATAATGGCATTGCACCCGCAGAGCGAGGAAGGAGCCCCTCATAAGTTAAGTTTAAACATAACTTGTCCTCTAATACTCCATATCTTTTATACCTTACGTCTGTTGCAAAAGAGTCCTGCTTAGTGAGAGAGGATAGGGCTGCCAACTGAGTGAAAGATGTCCCATATTCCCGATTGTCTGCACATTCATGTGTTTTAATTAAATGTGTACTGTGCGATGTCAGTGCATGTTAAAGAACCCTAGGTGGTCAAAATTTCTGGAGCCCTCCTCTATGGCGTCTCTCGTAGCCTGAGTCACTTTGGGACGTTAAACTCCACAAATCAAACTAAACCATCATGTGTTTTAATGAAGTTCAACTATGAGTCGCTCTTAGCAATGCCTGCGCTTATACCTGCGTATTGTTGGTCACGGGTTGTCTTAAACGATGACAACTAATCGCAGTTCAACAAATTTAATGAACACTTACAGGACTACATGATAACAAAGGGTATCATAATAATGATTCGCGGAACAGCGTTTTGTACAACTTACCCCATCGGAATCTCGTGCGCTTCTCTCTTGAGACACTTGATCTGCTTTCTGCCGAGTGACAGGCTGAGCACAGAATCCAAAGTCTGTCTCACGATCTCTTTCTTCTTCTCGCCGCCTTTCTTTCCTCTCGGTTCACGGATTTCCCCCTAGCTATCGCTAGGCATCTGAAGCTGATATGGTTGCATGCGCCGACAGTATGCTTACGGCTTTGTTTTCTTTAGCGCATGGCTAGTGTTTGCCATTGGGGCTACTAGATGGCAGTAGGTTTAGCTGGTGATAGCAGAAAGCTGCCCCAGGTAAAAGTACCGCACACTGTCTTTTGCTCTCACCTTACCGTATTTTCCAACATATTTTTTTACAAAATTTTTGCTGGTGCGTCTTGGACAACGGTAGATCTTTAATGCATTCTTTTTTCGCTACATTGCAAGGTGAAATTCAATGTGAAACAGCGATAGTAAGGACTTCCGCAACTACAAAACTGATGGTCATCTCACGGCATTAGTAATGTGAAAGGCCACAGCCGCTGCCAAGGCAGGCAGACTCACTTTTCCAATTGCTTATTGCAACAGTGTTTGGTTACTACTGCATGTGTGTTTTCCACTTCTCGATGTCCGAACACGGCCGCGATCAGTGCAGCAGTTCTGAGTGCAAAGCGGATGTTTGCTGTGCTGCTGCCTGAAATCAGTGATCTTTTTCTTTTTGCATTGGAAGATAAAGCCTTTAAAGGCTTTAAAAATAGCAGTGGTGCTCTGCGTTCGCGAGAGTATTTCCGGGTGTGATTGTTGCCTCTCCTCTTTGATCATTTCGCACCGTGTAATGAGCTATCTCACTGGCACAGAGCATTTTGCGATCATCATTCAAGCATCATGTAGTCAATTCTCGTTACCCTAATTGAGTAAGTTGAGGCACGTCTTATGCGAAGGGGCATCTTATATATACAGACTTTTTCGCTAAAAGCCTCTAAATATGAGAAGTGCATCTTATGCAGAGGTGTGTCTTATAAACCGAAGATGTAGTACCTCTTTTCATTTTCCCTCTGCTGCGCTCTTTTACTTAAGTCTCGTGCTGACTCAGCCCAGGCACGAACACCCAGTAACTGCATTGTGAAGGAATATGGGACATTGGTGGCGTCACCACCTCTTCTGTGCAGGAGCAGTTCCTCTGCAAGCGCAGTCCCTGCTGAATGGGATGTTGGTGGAGCAACCAGCACCTCCCCAGCAGCAGCCAGAGCCTCCCAAGGCTGCTCCCCTTCCAGCACCTCCGCCTCTCCAGCCACAGCCTCAGCAACAGCAGCAACAACACGTGCTGGTCAATGGAGGTCCCCCGCCAGACCCAGACAGCATCCCTGTACTGGAGCCTATCACAGCTGAGGAGCACTTCCACTCAGAGATGCTGCACCAGACAATACGGGTGGGCAGGCAATGCTCTTTTTTTTTTTTTTTTTTATGGAAGCTTTTTTTTTCAGCAACAGCTGTTTGTGGCACATTTGAAAAGAAATTGTGTCAGCATCATCTACTTACCAGAGTTGCTAAACGCTCTGAAAGCCATCAGCATGAACAGCGTTCCATCATGCAAAACTTAGGTTCTCTTGTCTGTGCAGTTTTTGCTGTGGGATGTAGAAATGTAGCCTTGATTGTAAAAAATAGGCATGGCATTTGTGTGACCAGCCTTATCTGCATATACCCTGCACCAGGCACTTTAACTTGCTAGAATGGTGTTCAGTCCTCACAGAAATATGTTGCCTTTGTCACAGCCAGGTTGTACATCTCATTGCCTTCACAATCACAATAGACCAGTTGCAAAACCCACAAGCCAGCTTCCCTATGAGGTAGAAATTCATGCACTACAGTAGCAGAACCTCACTCGGGGATAATAATGAAGTGCAGCGCATGCATCTACTACAGTTCACACAGCTTCAGATGCAGTCCCCATTGCACAAACCATTGTGCGAGAACAGGTTTTCGGCCGTTCTTGATGCAGGAACAAAGAGAGAGCACTGCAACCCTGAGGATGAGGAAAGTGTGTCCAGAGATAAGGAGCATTAGAATAGGGGACCCTATTCTAATTAGGGTAATAGCGGCGCGACAAGGCGTACGCTCGGAATGCTGCGACGAATGGTACATGTGGCAATTACTCTGCCCGCCACGCGATGGTCCAGCGCTGCTCCAAATTATTACTCCAAAGTAACTCTATGTCGACATTGTGCAGGAATTTCTGCCATACAGGAAGACTGACTTGTAGGCTTTGCAACTGGTCTATAGCTTCATGCACATTTTTGGTCGTACCAAACAAAGTATTTAGCTTGAATAACCTTCCTGATGATGTTACTGATATCAGTGATAATGCAGCGTTAAGAGATTTGTTAACCAACATACCGTATTTACTCGAGTGTTACGCGACCGCAGAAGTAACGTGAGGGGCAACTTCGCATATTGCCCAGTGGGAAAAAATAAAACCACGAATCTAACCTAAGATAAGCGCTTGAAAAAGTACCTTTAATAGAAATTGTGGCCCTTGCAATTTTATCAAAAACGCTCATTCGTCGTCGGAAGGGGAGGCCGAGTTCTCGGCAACCGAGTCTTCTTTTTCATTGTCGTCCTCCCAGATGATATTATCGGAAGCCTTTGTAGTCAGGCTCACACTTTAAAATCACCTGCAGCTGCATCCACCACCCACATATGGTAGATTAGTTAACGTCTAGCTGTCGAGCTGCAACAGAATTTCCGATTTCTTCTATCAGAATAGGTTTTCTTTCGAAGCGAGCATCGTACTGTGCATGGCTCGTTGCAGTCGTGCGAAATGCGATTGTAAGAGAAATAACTGCACTAATCTGCGGCAACAGATTCGGCAAGCGCGGGATAAAGGCCCGTGGGCCTTAGCCTATAACCAAAAAGGGCAACATTTTGACTTTGTATGGATTGGGATTTGGCTGATTTGGCTTCCTTCGTATCTAGGTTGCCGAGATAATATTGTAAAACTGTGGAAACCGATACCGAGTGGTAACAGATTCAATATAGCTGAACTCTGGCACTACTTTAGGCCAACTGAATCGCAGTGTTCGATTATATAATGCAGAGGTAGACATTGAGAGCTAAAAATCTTGAAAAAAAAAAAAAGTGTCGTTACATTTCAGAAAATACGGTAATTCCTTAATCTCTTGGATCTATACGCTCATAAGAAAAACCATTTTTTAAATTGTATAAAATGCACATAAATGCGCTCTTGTTAGCTTCAACTTATATTTGTGTTCTGTTTCCTTGCTTCTAATGTTTTGTGCTCAACGCTTTGTGGTAGTCATTCTTTAACGGTTCTCTTTATTTGTTGTATTTGCTCTAACATCGTGATACTTCATTTTTATGTCCCACTCGCACAATATTCCTATGTAAAACGCGGCTGTGAGTTATTTTGAGTAATGAGCATTGTAAATGCCCTCTTTGCAGCAAACTGCGCTGCTGCAAGATCTTCTGAATGCCCAGCAGCGGATTGCACAGGCGGCTGAGCGGCAGGCGCAGGCAGCAGAGGACCAGAGTCATGCACTGTCACAGCTGGTACTCTTCCTGGTGGAGAACCACCACTCTAACCGGAACACTGCCAACGCATCAGGCTCCGGAGATGAGTCGTGCTCCGAAGCAGCTCTGCCGCTCTCCATCACGCCCGAGATCTTCCAGGGCGAGCGCTCGTTAACATGACGTTCTCGTCGCTAGAACGGTCCCAGAGGGATTTGAACAGTACGTTGCAATGGACATGAAGCTGCAACAAACAGCATGAAGCAACATTAATTTGCTAGCTGGTACCTCCAGGGGATGAATTATGCTCCAATCACATCACAAAAGCTTTCACAAGTCAGTCACACAAGACAGCTGTGCCATGGATAATGGTCAGTTTGGCTCCAGCTGAGTGGTGCTGGCATGCGTGTGTCTTCACCAGTGTGAGGAAGTGTGGTGGGGTGCCCGTTTTACGCGTTAGCTCATTGCACTGTGGAATGACGGTGTAGACATGAACCAGTGAATTTTGGAACTCCTCGGAAGTGGTGGAGTCGACAAGCTGGCACGATTTTCTCTACAGTGGTGCAGGCATTGTGCAGAGTGCCTTTCAACCCAAGGCCAGTGGAAAGGCGACGAGATACGGTGAAACGATGAAATCAGTATGCAACTGTCGTAATTGGTGGGACAGTTTTGCATGAACTGTAGTTCAAATAGGTCAGTTTGCTGCTTTTTATGAGCGCTTTATGGAATTTGAGATGTTGGTTTTTGTAAGATGGTCGCATAGTGATGTTATTGAGGTTTCAAGTTGTCAAAGGGTTTTTTTTTTTTTTTTTTTTTTTCAATTTTTTTAAAAAATTAAGGGGAGCCCCTGTGCAGAAAGCTTGCATGCTTTAGAGCTCTGCCATCTAATTGAAAGAGGTTTCTCGGGATCTGCCTTTTTTTTTTTAATATACACTGTATGGTTTGTGTTGTGTAATTGTGTGCACAGATTTTCTGCTTACATGGCCGAATTCATGGGGTTCTCTGTGGATCCTGGATCTCTGCGCTTAACCGCAAAACGGCATTGACACAGCCCTCAACTCGGACTGCAGTTTTTCACAGATGGTTTGACCTGACTGCAGTGCAGATTTTGGCATGGTGCTTTATCAACTTTTATCACACTGTCATATGCTGTCTGTACTCTCTTCAGATTATGTTAGTCAAACCCATTTATAACAGTATTGAAGTGCCATGGAAATGTCGTTATAACCGGGTTAGGCTGACAACAAAAGAAAACATTATAAACGACACAGACGCGCTCTGCCCCGATTTCTTTTCTTTTGTTATTTTTTTATTGTTGCTACATCAGCGTTATTGGCGTCTCTGCTTACGCGCATGCTTTTGTGGTCATGGCGTTTTTGTTGACTTTCAGTGACTATATTTGATTGTTATAACCGATAATACAATATGACACCATTGTAAAAAGTGGTTTACTTTACCATAGAACACATGGCAAACCCGACGGTGCAGTGGCTGCCTTTTGTTATATCTGATATAGATTAAAACCAGTATTGTTATAATTGGGTCTGACTGCATTATTGTAGAAACCAGCCAATAACTTTTATTGCTACACTTTTGCCTACTGGCATGGTCACTTGTGTGTACTGAGATGCCTTTTTTTTTTTTTTTTTTTTTTTTTTTTTATGGTCGGTCATCAGCACAGCTCTCCATCATTTCAAGCTTTACAAGGTAAAAAAAAAAACTGACGTGCGGTACTGACACTTCATTGAGAGGAAGCGCATAGAGAACTAACAAAGACGAAAGGCGGATATGTAGCAGCCAACTAATTTTTCCTAACCCAGTAATTAGGACAGGTATGATATTGTGGGAAGTGTGGTACCTCCCAAATGTGAGGCGGATGCTTTAACTTTAGGCCACCGCTCAAGTGGATGCATCTAGCACAGGACCAGGTTAATTGGGTGTGATACTGTTCTCTCAACAATAGGGTGCTCTGAGCAACAGCACTTGGCGACAAATAGCGGAAATGTCAAAACGAATAAGACCGCATTTGAGGCCCGCCATTCCCATCGCTGCCGTGGCGCAGTGGATTACATCTCAACATTCAAAACATCTGTTCGAATCTCCTGAGTGTAACTTTTTTATTGCGAAAGCAATACAGTCGAGCCCGGATATATCGAATTTTGGTTATATCGAACTCACAGAATATCCCCTTGAAAATCACATGTAAAAGTATAGGAAAGCCGTGCCATATATCGAACTCGATTTCACCGGTCGTTCGATATATCGAACTCCGCACCACGCACTGGAAACTGTGCCTTTCCCAAAGACGATCGCATCACCCTCGGCCGTTTGCCGCGTGACGCTTTCAAGCCACGCGCGGAAGTAATGAGAGGGGACAGTTCAGCTAGGGCAGCGCCGCGCCCATTCCTTAAAGGAGCGCGCATTTGCGATTATCGTTTCCCGAGCGCCAGTATGTGATGTTTGCAAGCCATGTGCGTGAATGAACCAGAGAGAAACGGTGGGAACGAGAGGGGAAAAACGCGACAGAGCGAAGCGCAAGGGTGTGCCCATTCTTTTGCCGACCTATCTCTCTCCTTCCTCTTTCCCGGGCTTCGTTCGCAGTAGCACGCGCTACACATGCCCCAAGCCAGCTCAGCCCGTTTTCAGACAGAACGTCGGACGCTTTCTCCAGCGTACATGGGTTGCGAACCCTCTGCACGCGGCGGCTGACGTGGCTATGACACCTGCGGAAGTTAAGAAGCGGCAGATTTTTTTTTTTTTTGCGAGAGTTGTCTATTTTTATTGGCGTGCTTTACGCGCGGCGCAGCGTAAGATATAGCGTTACGAAGTGGCATTTTTTTCTTTTCTTTTTTTTTTTGTGGGAGTCGTTTATTCTTGCATGTATCAATCGACAAAAGCATGCGGTCAGCTGCGATCATGACACCGGCTTTTAGCATTTATCGCTTCAAACAGAATTTGCAGCTACTGTATCACGCTTTCCAATGATTTTGTGGCAGTGGACTGTGCCCGCCCCAAGCGCAGCGTGATAAATCTAACCAGGCTTGTGCAATCAAGCCATCACGGGCACTCTGCTAAGTTCGCTCCCCGCCACCGTAGGAGCTATCAAAAGATAAACACACGTTATCGCTGCGCAGCATCTTGTCACGCTGCCAAGAAATGAGCTGTGGATAAGACGTCCGAAACGAAGTGTGACATGCTAGCGAAAACGCTGGCGATTTCTGCCATGTCGACACAGAAACCTTGTTTTGAGCTGCCGCGGTGGCTCGAACTGCAGAGGGACACAGCTCCAACAAGTTGGAAATTTTTTGCTCTGTCACTGCCGCTTGTCGCTGAGGTCGCTTAATCGCTTGCATGTGAGCGAGCTGGCCTTAACGCTTTTTTTTTCTTCCAAATTCTCGAGTGCAAAAGTGGAGGGTGGGTTCATTATGCGAGTGAGTTGATTATGCTACAAATTCGGTATCGTTTTTTCGCATCGTAAGTGCCGTCCCAAGCCGATTTCTGTATATCGAATTATCGATATATCGAACTATTTCGCGATCCCGTTCGAGTTCGATATATCCGGGTTCGACTGTACTACTGTAGGTTTCGAGCCTTCAGCGTAGCGCAACCGGTAGCCACGTCTTACCCACGTGACGCTGTGACGTCACACCCCACATGGGCTGGCAGGAGCTGCCAACTGGGGTCACTCGTTTCACATGGGACGGTTGTGTCAGAATCAGCCTGCTATGACTCCGGCATTCACGTTACCCCTATAGGCACATTCATACGACTTTGTTAAAGCGGGGCTTTATATGTGGGCTGAGGAAGAAAAAAAAAAAGAAGAACGCTCGGTCACCCGCAGCTAATTCTTTCGCTCAATATTTGATTCAGCAGCGCTGAACCCTTGTAATTTT
Organism: Amblyomma maculatum; assembly: GCA_023969395.1. NCBI lineage: Eukaryota > Metazoa > Arthropoda > Arachnida > Ixodida > Ixodidae > Amblyomma > Amblyomma maculatum. The sequence goes on from JAJIZL010125090.1 coordinate 57,115, forward strand.
TTGTCATATTCTTTTTACAATTTGCAATAATCAAATGAATTGCTAACACCTTTCTTGAGGTCTGTGCTCCTTTTAGGCTGCAGTATGTGATGTTTTTGATTCTTAATAGATGCAAAAAACAGCCGTGAACAGAGCCAGGTGGTGACTGTATGGCAACGGTTACACTATGCTACTGTAATTATTTCGTGCGTTCAGTGAGTGTATGTTACCTTTAGGTTGTGTTCAGAGACAGCTCTGCAAGAATCGCAGTTGAACTTGACTAGAGACAACCAGCAAGGAGAAAGAAGTTGCTGGACTCTACCGTTGAGAGATCAGCATTATGTGTTAATTGGAGGAAAATGGGAGAGGTCTTCGCCCTGCAGGGGGTATGATGATGATGATGATAATGATATTGTTGACTTCTCTAAGGAACTGTTGTGCACGTCTTAGGAAGGTATACATATTCGTTAGCAGTATGCCATATCCAGCGCAGTTGAAAAGTTTTGACGTGTGAGCCAGCATTGTTGTCACAACCAGCCAGCTATTCGCTATCTTAGAAGGGGGCATCTGATTGGCTAAGATAGGTTTAGCCGCACTCCTGTCACTCGTGTTAACAGCACAGTGTTCGTTGCTACCAGTGTAGGTCCTTGAATTGCCTGCAAAGAGCATGCAGTCACATTGATAATGGGCTGCGACATCATCCGGTGCGGGGGGGGGTGATTGCCTTGGTTTCACATGCTGCATGGGCAAGGAGCGTGGACAGGAGGAGTAGGAGGCGGGGTTACCGCATGACAGCACAGGATTGGTTGCTGGAGTGGTTGCTGGCATGACCCATAGCTGCAGTGCATATTCAGGAATCTGTGAAGCAATGTGTGCTGCAGACAAGTGTCATGCGGACATGACAAAAGTATGACCCGCACTGAAATATGAGCTGATATCATTATTTGCAAACGTGAAATCAGAAATGGCAAGGTTTGAATTGTCTAGGCGATTTTTCTCAGCAAGAATTTTAAAGGGCGCTTGAAATGCTACTTGCGGTAAAATTCTAACGCAAAAAATCCCGAGAGGTCGTCTTTTTAAGCACTTCAAATTCTAAAGTTTTTCGTGGAGCCGATAGTTTACAAATAATTTAAAAAAAATGCTCCTGGCGACCGCTTGAAATAGATTGGTGTGACACATCCCCGCATGCTAACCTCCCCACTAATGCCAGTGGGGCTGCTAGGCACCTCACTCATTGACGCTCCAAGTTGCGCGGCCAAGAAGAGGCATGGGTAGGGCGTCATCGCAGCTTCTTTACTTCTTTTTTTTTTCTTGCATGCTAGCGAGGGTTGAGTTGAGGGGGGAAAGGAGAAGCATAATTTTTTATTGCTGATATGTTTGGTGCTAATGAAGCTAGCTTAAAGATTTTTGCATTGCAGAGAAGATTGATGGAATACAGTACCTATTTCTAGTGTGCGTTTTATAATTTAGTAAGTAGTTTTTTGTGGGCGCTTTAAGCTTAAAAATTGTTTAGTAATACGGGCTCATTGACGTCCACCCAAGTGCAGCCATATGGCTACAGAGGATCTCTGAAACTTCTTAGTTAAAGAAAAATTCGTCCTGGTCCAGGGATCGAGCCCGGCACCACCGCCTTTCTGGGACAGTCGCTCTACTAACTAAGCTAACCGGGATGGTCAGCAGATCATATTCTAGGGCAAGAGCGAATTGATCAATAACTCGAACTGGGAATTGTGTTGATTGAATATTTTGGGGAATCCCCCAAGGTGGAGTAGATTTGTAACAAGGGAGGAATTTCTCATTGATGCCCACCCAAATGCAGCCACACGGCTACAAAGGAAAGCTATGCAGCTCTCTCAGAAACTTCGTAGTTAAAGAAAAATTTATCCTGATCCGGGTGGACGTCGATGAAAAATTACTCCCTTGTTACGAACCTACTCTACTATGGGGGATTCCCCTAAATATTCAATCAAGAATTGTTCAGTGTCTTCAATAATTTGAACTACTTTTGCGATCCCACAAAGTATGATTAAACAGTCAGCAACTGATCTCAGCAACTGATCAGGAGATCCAGCTGCAGTCTTTTTACTTTTGAGGCTATAACTGCATCTCATCTTGTTTGAAGGCCACTAGCCACTCTCGTGTTTGTCAAACTCTCCAAACTTGTTTCCTGTTGTTATGGAGCTGCTTGTCAGTTCTGCCATCCATCATCATTCATGCTGATCTGTAAAGAGCTGTTTTCTGCAAGCTGTGGTCATTTTGGTCGTCTTGTTTGGTTCAATCTCTCTGCTGAAATGTCATGCTATTTTTAAGTTGTAAACCTCTTTGGAGCTACTGCTCGTTCTGGGTTTATATATTATGTTTCTCATATCAAATAAATTTATAGCTCTTGCACAAAAGGTTTTTTATTTAGCTGTTCCTACCAAGGTGAAATTTGATGTTGCCTTTTAATGTGATTTTCCAGAAAACCTGGTGTCGGTATTGTGAGCGAAAAATCACTGGCATGTCTCAGGCAGGTGGTAGTTGGTAGGCGACTTGACCAGTCTGTGATTGGTCGTCAGGTTGTGTAGCGTCACAAGACCACATGACATGGCCAAGTTGCAGGTGCTGCCAGCTCAGGCTTTGTTTTTGAGATGGGTGAAATTGGAATAGAGCCCTCCAGGACCCTTGGATCAAGTCAGACAAGCTGCCTGAAGGCCATGAAGGCACATCGTACGCCTTGGTTAAAGCGGGGCTTTGTTTTCATGCCAGGTGGTTTTTCATATAATGTTGTAAATTACGACTGTACGCTAATGAGTGCACGAGGAACGATAGAGGTACAAATTAAGAGATAAGTGATTAAGCTGGTACCAACGTACATGTAACGCAAACGAGAAGGGGAGCAGGCAAACAAAGTCATTAACACTGTCTTGTCAGATCCTTGAAGCATGCCCTATGGATTGTTCATTTGCATTGCAAGTATATTGGTGTTTATTTCATACGTCGTTTTGTGTATACAGATGTTGCACGATTAGGGTTGTCCCTGGAAAGGAGGATGAAGGACAAGAGCACATGTTAGCATGTGCTGCTTTGAGATGTTAAACCCAGCATATCATACATACTATGAGGGGAACAAAGAGTTTGATAGTTAGCTGTATTGTTGAGCATAAGCTCCTCCTTCAATGCTGCTGCCCACTTCGTCATCTCACATAAAAGCAATACGTATATACTCTTGCAAGGACCACACATTGCATTTTTTTTTCTTACGGATACAACGATCGCTTTATCGCCGCCCGGTAGGTGTTTACCACGAAAATGTAACTGAATATTCATTAAAGATAAAATGTTAAGGAGACAATGACATGAAAACTCTACATATGCGGCGAAAACGGAAGGAAATGAGCACTATCATCATCGCAATTGCAGCCGCGCAAAGGGTGCTGCTGCGGCCGTATCATGGAGGACGGAAAGAACTTAGGAGAGGCCCTGACGTAATTTTTTTGAAGCCGGTGCGGACCGGACGCTGCAACGTCTCTTCCCCTCCTTTACCCTCCGCATTGTCTTTCTCCGCGACGCTCACATACCTAGGGCTCTTAGCAACGCTGTTGCTAGTGGCCCGAGTTTTCATAGCAACAGCGTCGCTGTTGCTAATGGCCCGACTTGGCTAACCCTAAATTTCGATGTCACTTCCGCCACACTTTCTCCGATGCATTGGGAATGGTAAGGGCCTCTCCTAAGTTGTTTCCCATCACCGATTCTGCGGCCATGGAAGATGGCGGTGGCCACATTGACGGACGGCGCGATAGCTTACGAGATGAAACGGCAGATTCATCGAGATCTGTGGCAGGGTTTCTAGTTTAGAAGCCTCGTGAAAAAATACGGACATTCGCACTCTACGATTTTAATGATCATCTAGGCTGGGGATGACCTTCAGTTTAGTCTCTAATCGGTGTCGTGCACACAAAAGGACTGCCTCCACCGTACATTCTGCTGGAAGCAATACTCTCAGCGATTGTCAAGCTTCAGCTGCTGCTCAAGCCAGCGCGAATTTCCAACTTCTTTAAGTATGCTTAAGTTATTTTATGGCTATTGATGTATACTGTAATAAAGTGTTTAGTGCTCCTTACGATGGTTAGCATTGTTCAACCCGATTTACTCATCGCTAGTAAGTAGGCAAGCCTACATGCATGGGTAAGTATGTGGGTATGCTTTTTTTTTTTAATCTTTTTTTTTCCCCTGCCAGTCTAGATATAACGATAATTGGTTATGACGATCGGATTTTCAGGTTTTCTCAATATCTTCATAAGTGGACTGCACTGTTGCGAATACCTTTGTCAAGAAACTTTTGTCTGTCACTGCTGCTTGGGTTCCCACCCTCATTCTTGGAAATAATAATTTGTTCGTTCGCAGGAAGGGAAGGGTGCGGTATCTGTCACACTTCTTTCTGTGGACACCTGAACCGTGCCATAAGAGAAGGGACAAAGGTAGGAATGAAAGTGGAAAGAAAGAGGAGCCGTAGTGAAGGGCTAAGGAGTAATTTTGACCACCTGGGGATCTTTTACGGGCGCTGACATTGCACAGCATACGGACGCCTCTTCCTTTCACCTACAGCGAATTTCATTGTCGGTTTCATCCACTGCCTTGGAAGTGCCCACCAAGTGTTGGGACACCATATCTGGTGGTATCGCCACGTGTCTGCCCATTGCTATCCACTTCGAGTGTGTGCATCTCAACTGTGCTTTTGAGAGGTCTCTGCACCTACCAGTGAAGATGCAAAAAGTGACTGTCGACTGTACATAGGCTTCTATGAACAATCGTCGAGGTGGTCTTGTAAGGCGGCAGAAAGTCGCATAAATATATGTCCAACCAGGTTGCCCCGTACACACACTTCTCACCCAGCATACCATTGTATTATTAGGTGTCTAGCTATTGTCCTGAACTGTGGTAGCCATTCCACACAAAATAATTTTTCGAAATTACCTTTCGCTTAAAGGCAGTACATGACAGTAGTTCTGTTGTGCCTGCTAATGTTCAGCAGCAGTTGTAGCCACAGGGCGATCCTCTTTCCTTGTCATATTGACTGAGTGGTTTTACGGAACATCAGACCCGTGTTTTGTGTTTGAAGGAACTCGTACCCTAGCGTTTCATTGCCTTGTCTTTGGGTTGCACGGGAGCCTTTGACAAAGCATCATGCACATGTGGTATGTGGCGCCATAGGCCCTGCTTGGCCCAGGGCGTTTCAGCTGATACTATGCAGACACCCTTCGTAGTCGTACTGTTCAAGCTGCTCCTAAAAATTTGCTACTTTCCACAAATGCCCTTCTAGCTTTGTCCTCCGCCCTGCCGGGGTGGTGCAATGGTAAGACGCCCGACTACTGTGCCGGAGTTCCCGGGTTCGAACCCGACCACAGTGGCTGCGTTTCGATGGAGGCGAAACGAAGTGGCGTCTGTGCTGTGCGATGTTAACTTTCAGTGCTTATCAAAATGTCACAGAAAAAAGGCTCAAAATGTTCCTAATAAACAGTTGCATTATGTAGGGCAGACACAACTTAGCATACATGTTGCATACAAGCCCTTTGAAGTGAGTTGATAATTTGGTAACAGTTTTAAATGAAAATTCCCATTCTTGCATCTTTCAGCAAGCACCGGCACCAGTTTTTCATGTGACTTCTGCCTCTGAACATTGTAAAGCGCACTTGACGTCACTGGAAAGGGGCTGTTACTGCTTTGGCAAACACCGCAGCAAAGAACTTGGGGTGCACTTCGGGCAGGAGATGGTGATGTACCACCTCCCTTTCCCTTCGCTCATCTGCTGTCAAGCTATGCTGAGGGAGCAAGTGGCAGGAAAGAAGTGTACAACTGAGCGGGGTCGGCTTGGTGATGTGTTCATGGAGAGAGTGCGGTATTGGTGTGTTCTTTTTGTGTCTCACTCGGCTCGATGCTTGAGTTGGGAGACTGTTTTAGTTGCCGATATCTAATGCTGCATATGCAAGGTTGAAACTCTCTGCGGGAAGGTTATAGCCGATTCTTTATCTACGAATATCATTGGCTTTCCTTATCTCAGTGGACTCCCTTTCAGTGCTTCTCTAAAGAACTCTGGGGCTAAAGCTAATACAGAGCTTTTCATTGAGGTGTTTTTGGCTTCCTTCTTTTTTCTTGCACTCCTGCCTCCTACCACCCAAGGCACGGTTAGGTTGAGCACCAAATGATGAAACACTTACATTACATTTCCATTGTTCACAACCTATGTCTACTTTCATTTTGCACAAATGTGGTAGGGTTTAAACTTGTTTGCAGTTGTACATCTCTTCTCCACTGGAAACTAGTGTCCAAAGCTTTTGTGGAAATTGAAGGCATCATTGGCAATGAGAATGAGGCTTGTACAGGACTAGACAGACTGTGACCAATGCCTTGCAGGTGGCAATTGTGGTGGGCATCCTGGCAGACTTTGTGAGAAGAATCATACACGGAATTCAGTTGTCCTTGCACACATTTTTTTATGTTTCTCGAACTATTGACATTGAAACTGATAGAGTGGCCCTTGCAATATGTGCAGCCGTGAATATGTGAAATATAATATGTGAAAATAATACGTGAAATATAGGCAGCCGTCTAATTTTTACATATGGGGTCAAGCTAAGCATTCTGCATCGTTACTTGATAGGAAGGGAGATCGGCAGGACAATGTTTTGCAAGAGACTAAGGGCTGATCATTTTCTTGTGTAAGTCTAACTGCTACCTCATGCAACTGACTGGCGTGTTTTGGCGTGGTACTCATGCCTGAATTTTTGAAAAACTTTACCATGGTACATACCGAAACTCTTGAGCTGCATTTTAGTCTCCAGCCTATTGGTTTGTGCTGTCTGTTATCCACTAACTCCCAACTGGCCTGATTTAAAAAGATTTCTTGGTTTGCCATACCTACATCGCATCTGGTAAGTAGCCCAACTGCATAACCCGCAGCAAGGTGCATGCGTTGTCTGCTGCAGAGCTTTTTAAATGCCTGTAGTAACAGTACTAGTTATCTAACACGCTTTGGACTTTGCCACAGTTAGTTATATGAGATATGCAGCCCATTAAGAGGAAAGCAAAATTTCATTGTAGTTGTCATTCAAAACCCTAGCATCACTTCTTTTACATTTCGATCAGAATTGTTTTTAGTACCCGTACTGTTATTTGCTCAACAAACATTTGTTTGACTAGCCCTACAAGCTGGACCCACAAGTGCCCCAAGACACACAATGCGGTGGACTCGTCGGGAGCTGGAAATGATGATTTTTGACAAGTCCTGCTTGTCCGCTAGAGGGTTAAACCGCATTCCGTACAATGATGGCCCATATGAAGGCTTTTTGCGCTCTACAATGCACTTTCATTATTCAAACTGACCCTTTGCTGCTGTCAAAACCTGGTGCAATCTACCCTCCTGGCTGAGTCGTTTCATTTTAGCATAGCTTTTTTTGCTCATTTAATTGAGCAAGTGATTGCACTGATATCTTGGTGGCAAACCAAGAATTGTTTTTAGTACCCGTACTGTTATTGTACTTTATAATGTATAACCATGCTTCCGCTATCGCTTCACACTAGGTCGGCCAACTTTTTTTTTTGACACAATGTAAAACTCGCTGGCTTAATGGGCCCAATTTCTCCACAGTTTTGTTAGAAATGATGTAGGCTTTTGCAGATAATTTTTCAGTAAGCGTATGTGCCCATTGTTATTGTGTTTTGGGGCACTTGTGGGTCCAGCTTGTAGGGCTAGTCAAACAAATGCTTGTTGAGCAAATAACAGTACGGGTACTAAAAACAATTCTTGGTTTGCCACCAAGATATCAGTGCAATCACTTGCTCAATTAAATGAGCAAAAAAAGCTATGCTAAAAAATGACTCAGCCAGGAGGGTACTGCATACTTAAAGGGGCAACCAATGAATTTTCATGCTCAGTTTATTTTTTAGCAATAGCTTCACTATGCTAGGTAAAGCCAAGGTCACCATATGTTTCCAATGACCTTCAAACAGCTTCGATGTCAAGTTGGAACTTAAGCCACAACCACTTTGGGCAGCTATGTTCTCACTAAAGGTCAACTGACATGGGAAGTAGCTTAACGCGTGAGCAGTTGCGTGATGAGACAAGTGATCGCTGACGTCGATCTCGAGTATATATAGAGGCGTGCCACGTGTCTAGGAACTTTATAATGTATAACCATGCTTCCGCTATCGCTTCACACTAGGTCGGCCAACTTTTTTTTTTGACACAATGTAAAACTCGCTGGCTTAATGGGCCCAATTTCTCTACAGTTTTGTTAGAAATGATGTAGGCTTTTGCAGATAATTTTTCAGTAAGCGTATGTGCCCATTGTTATGTAGACAATGATGGAAACGATTGCCGAGTGTGATGGCAATGAAATGTCAGCAAACGCAATCCACCAAGAACTAATGTCTTGCCCATTGGACAGCGTTTAGATATTTTTAATACTATAGAGTGCTATCCATTTGATTTTCCGCACCATTTCAGGAGGACAAACTCTGCTGACACGCACTGATGATGCTCTGTTAATGCCACTCATGAGCCAAGGAAATGCTTTCGCATTGAAAAATGGTGCACTTCAAAGAAGTCGGTGATATTTTACTGAGACGTGGCCATGTGGTGGGATACAGCTATAATGGCAGGGTCAAGGCTGTACTTGTTTATTTAATGCAAGTTCGAATGCAAAATTAAAATGACTAATCCTCGTTTCTTGGATTCAGGCTCAGTCTTTAAATACACTGCAAGGTTTTTCATTTCCGCCCTAATCTCGTGACACGTTTTGATTACCTGTGGGTCCCTTTAAGCAAGTGATTAAAATTTGAGTGCACCCAACCGCGAACAAAGGCGTGCATGCACAAACATCAAACAGTCCGAAATTGACATTACGGCAACGGTACAAAAGGTAACACCAGTTCACTTCACCAGCGCTAGCTTGGCTGCATTTTTGGTAGTGATTTCAGCCATGCTTTAGCGCTTGAGTGATGCACAGTGCATGGCTTGATTTGCACCCAGCAAGACTTTTAGTGCACTGGCAATGACCGCACAAGTTTTCACTTCAGAGTACTAGTTTGAAGCACAAAGCATGCAACTTAGGTTTAATGCTTTGAAACTTAGGCATGGCAGAGTACCTGTCAGTTTCATTCAGTGGTCATAAGTGCATGAGTGCCGGGCCTGCGTTGCTCTTGATGTTGACTCCAACCACTTGTGCATTGAAGACTCCTGACTGATCAGGCTTATACGATGAAAGCAAGTGAAAATATTATGAAATGCTTCTTCCTGAAACGGAAAATCTTCCGATGGTGCTTTTTCATTTGCAGAAATGTTTTTTTGTGGTTCCAAAATGTTTTTCCTCCTGCCTTCTAATTTCACGCAAGATTTCATGTGGAAGTGACTTACACGCACTTCATCGTGGCGTACATGGGTGAAGAAGTGATTGAAATGTGTGGCGCTTGGGGAATGAAACAAGGCAGGCTGCAACATGAGCTGACATGAGTGAGTGAGTAATAACTTTTTTGTCCTAAAAGGGAGGAGGCCTCTGCTACCTTCTGAGCCCAATCTAGGATTTTGTCTTGAAGATCAGGCAATGGGCTGTGCAGGGAAGCCTGCCACGCTTTCTTTGAATCCCCACACAATGTGGCTGAGGTTGGCTCTGGCCGGGCAGAAATGACAAGCTGAGGAGGGATAGATAGTTGGGTGGATGACATGGTAGAAGGCAGGAATGGGAAATGTGCGGATCTGAAGCGGATGTGATAGAATCTCGCAATGACGAGAGGTTTTGTAGTGTGCAGGGGGATACATTAGGTGACCGAGGCGTTAATGGTGACATGAAAGGAGAGGAGGCAGTCCCATGTAGCAAGCAGGGTCACGTGGCCGAAGGAGGCAGACCCTATTGCTTGTGCCTGACAGTAAAATCTCCAAAGTAGACGTGAGCCATCTTGTTGCCAATTAGACCCGCGTGTGCGGGTGTCCAAAGAAGGGTAATGGAATGGATTGGAAGTTGGTTTAGGAGGAGAGACTGCTCGTCAGGATAGGTGAACTGTTGAAGCAGTTCTCCTCTCTGGACTTTTGCAAACAAGTAACCATGCATTGTCTTCCCTTTGTTCTCTTTACGCTCCTTTCCAAGCAATATAATTTCAATAGGTGTTTTCTGCATTCACAACAAAGTTACGTATTGGGAAGGAATTTATCTTTTATGGCTGGAATTTGAGATTGTCATATAGAATGCTTGGTGTCCCCTTTTTTCTTTTTTCTTCGTGCACATCTTTTAGCTTTGAATACTTTGCTGGGCTCTGCTGTGTTGTGCTGAATGTGCCGCGTCAGCAGGTCTGAGGCCAGTAGCAGGATATTAGAGGTGCCAGTGAATGATATGTTGCACCGAGCCAGCCATATTGGCTGAAGGCACCGAGTGAGGCAGCAGTTCAAATCGGCTGCTCCTTGGTGTCGTTTTTATTGGAAGACACTGCCGCCTATGTCACGTGAGATCGTCACTGCTGCCACAGATGCATTATACCTCAGTTTACTGGCTATAGAGTGTGCACCGAGTGTCACCAACCTGAAAACACCTGAACTGGACTAGTTCTTCACTTTTGCTGTAATGGAAAGAGATGCTCCCTCAGCATAACGCAGCAGGTTCCAGGAGGGGGCAGATAGAGCAAAAGGTGGCAGAAGGTCAAGAAGGGTGGTAGGGGGGTGGGTAAAATGGCTCCAGCTGGTGTAGAACATATTTAGCTGGAAGCCAATGGGAGGAACCTTTGTCCCGTAGGGAAGATGAGCTGATGATTAAGATGCATCGTTTTGTGGTGAAGTTCAAAACGATGCAATGGTTAGGACGCTCAACTACTGTGCCCAAGGATACGGGATCGAATCCCAGCCACGGTGGCCACTTTTCGATGGAGGCAACAAGCAAGGTGCCCGTGTGATGTGCGATGTCAGTTCACATTAAAGAATCCCAGGTGGTCGAAATTTCAGTTACCCTTCAATACAACGTCTCTCATAGCTCGAGTCGCTTTGGTACATTAAACCACATAAACCAAACCATTTTGGGACGAAAAGCAGCACTCGCTTATGGCAGATGGAGTGTCATTGTGGCAGTTTTTGAAAATAGAAAGTCACCTTGTCTTAGTGCAGTACACTCAAAGTAGCTATAGTGGCCTTGATACTGAGAGAAACAGTGATACCTTTGCTGGATTGAATGTGCAGCTGGTTGTCAGATTTCACTGTTAACCTATAACAAAGAGGAACTTGGAAACCTTTTCTGCCCATTTTTATCTAGGTTTTCTTGTTTACAATGCTTATATATGAAAAATGAACATGGTTTACTTTGTAACATTGCGTAGCTAACACTTTTTGCTGTTTGTGCTGTTTAAATTCTGCTGATATGTGCCTCTTTTCTGCTACCATCTGTGCTGTGTGTGCTTTCATTTCCTTCTTTACTGCCCACTCGACCACAGATATCCACAGGATGTGCAGTTTGTGTTCAGATATGTCAAAACAGGTTGCCATTATCTAAGAAGTATCAAATAAGGAATGGTTTCTATTGAGGGGGTAGAACACATCCAGTAAACCTAAACAAAAAACCAGCACTTTTTATTGTTTCACTAACATCCATGATAGATACCAACACACTCAACCACATGATCACCCCTCAGCCACCCAGCACAGCGGAAAGCTATCAAGTGAAATGCATGTCAACTGAAAAGTTACATGCTTTTTTCTCTTTTTACAAAATGTATGTGGCTATTTTGTTGATGGTCATCATTGATCTCAGTGTGCTAATAAACACAGTGTGCTAATAAACATCATGGCCCCTTTTAGAAACGTGTGACAGGTATAGTGATATGGAATGCAAGTATGGGCTGAATTATGGTATTTCCGAATTTTAGTCTACATCGGTGCTTTCCTTAAAGATGCACGAGCTGTGCACCATCAAAATGTGGGGATTATCAGTTGTGGGAGTAAGCATGCTTGATATTTAAAGCTGCACTTTTGCCCCTAGTTCTCATTGTGCGTGTGAGCCGTGGTACGTGGTTGGAGAGATCAGGTTGGCAATGCCACTGTGGTGGCATCATGATTTGATCTGGTTGTAAATATTACAGAAATTAGCTGTATCAAATGTGTTATTACAGTGAAGCTGCTGTGGGTGAGTTGTGCGATTAATAATGTTTTTGTTATTTATGTATTTTTATGCTAATTAAAAGGGCTTTCACAGCTGTATCTTGTCGACGCTGCTGTTCTGCTTCAGCAGTATATTCGACTTCTCACAAAATTTGCGGCATGTGACCTTCCTTTCAAACTTTCAAGGTTTCACTGCAACACTGTAAAGTAAGGTCATTTTTTTAGGTCAAACATCTAATTAGTGCGTTGTTTGGAATGTTAGTAAACTTTACAAATAAATTAATAACCTTTTGTAACCTTAACTACATGTTTAACAAAATAAATGCAACCTTCTCTAAATTAGTGAAGTATTACCATCTTAAGGTACACCAACAAATGTTACCAGGTAACATTTACTAAGTCTAAGATTCCTAATGAACCTACCTACAAACTAGGTGATACTACTCTCAGCACGGCAAATGAAGTGAAATATCTAGGAGTCCTACTAACTGCTGATCTGTCCTTTTCAAATCATATTGATATGACCGTTAAAAAAGCTGGGAAAATGCTCAACCTACTCATACGGACCCTTGGAACTGCTCCTCAGATTCTTAAAAGAACTGCCTACAGGTCACTGGTAAGGCCTCAACTGGAATATGCGTCTGCAGTATGGGATCCGCATCCGGTACCTGATTGATAAATTAGAAGCTATACAAAACCGCGCAGCCAGATTTATATCAAGGCAGTTTTCCAGACATGCCAGCATAACACAGATAAAGAAACACATAGAACTCGAACCGCTACAGATAAGGCGCCAGAAGCAAAGGCTCAAACTTCTGCACTCAATATACACCGACACAACAGGCATTGATAAGGAAAAGTACCTAAAAACAGCCCACTATATTTTCAACAGGACAGACCACAGTTTTAAAATACGAGAAATTGCGTGTAAAACGAACTACAAAAAGTACTCATTTTTTCCACGTACTATTTCTGAATGGAACAAGTTGCCAGCTGATGTGAGTGTAGACCGAGATGTATTTTTACGGCTAATCAATGATTTGTGATTTTACTGTTCCTTCAAACTATTATTGTTGACCGAATGCACTGTTGTTCCCCTTGTATTTTTTTTTAATTCATTACTCCTTTGTCTACCCCCCCCCCCCCCCCCCCCCCCCCCGCTTTTTTTGTTTTTTCTCTCGTGTGTTTTTTTTTTGTTGTTTATCTACTCGTCACTTTAATGT
>JAJIZL010125091.1:19759-51803 GCA_023969395.1 Amblyomma maculatum
GAATGAATGAATGAATGAATGAATGAATGAATGAATGAATGAATGAATGAATGAATGAATGAATGAATGAATGAATGAATGAATGCCCAGAATTAAAGATAGCGGGGTGCGAGTGCCCATGTCCGGAATGAAAGCCGCACCCCTCGTCCTTTCAGAGCATCATTCCGCGCGTGCGCATTGTGCCCCTGCAATTAACCTATTCCCCCAGCCAATAGGGCCCCAATTTTAAATCTCGCTTATAAACACCCAGTTATGTGCGCAGTAAGTAAGAATATCAATAAATTTCGGACAAGTGCATTTTGAACGGGAAATTATTTATGAGCGCATATATCATAATTATGTGCCATTATAAACATTATGTCCGCAGATCCAGTCTTGGCGCGATTGAAGTTTTCCTAAATTTATTATGAACAGTCCATCGCATTGGTTTTTTATAGCAAGCTTAACTACTTACTGAAAGTGCGGAAAAGCATCGTTAAAGTCAAGGATTTTTTCCTAGGCGTGCCAGAGTAACGCCATTTCACTCAATATGTTAATAACAATATCTTACAATATTTCTTCATTTGGTCGTCATTAAAAGTGGTGTACTAAAACGAACGCGTTCTTTCAAAGAAATCATCGACAAAATACAACTACCTATCATTAACGTAAAAAAATACCCAGAGATAAGTATTTATGACATCAATAAATAAAGAAATATGATCCTCTTTAGACATCTTACGTCAGTGCACCACGAAGGGCGAATCGTCATCTGAGATAGTCTGCCATCAGTGGTTGACGCTGTGGTCGAAGTTTCATCTTGCGAAACGAGACCAAATAAATCGACCCACATTTCAAAACCTTTTCTTTTCAGTTGCTTTCATTTCCTATGGAAATGACTTCTCGTAGTTTTACGCCCTCCAGAACACTGTCACGTTTCCTAATGCAAACATTCAGCCACGGTTATCGGATAATTCTTCTTAAGCAAAAATTCCAACTATTGAGCCGTGAATAAAATAAAATAACGGTAGACTATGATTCACACCACCTTATTTAAAGATATTAACAGCTATTTTAAACAAATATTTTTAACACCACGCAAAAAAACGCGCACCTGAGATATGAAGCTTGCCGTCAAGGTCAACTTAGCACAGCACACCACGAAATTTCTTCGACCATACACATGGACTTTTCTATAACGACTGGGTTTCGCGTTACTGCAGTAGTAGCATTAGTAATAGTAGCTGCAGCAGAAATGCTAGAAATAGTAGCCGAAGAAAAAAATGAAACTGTACTTTAAAATATTACTTGTATAATGATGCTCTTATACTCTTTATTCCAATGCACAGCGAATAAAAATACATTCAGAGCTGTCACTGAATCTCGGGTTACAAAGTTATCATCGTTTTAAGAGATCTTCACCACTACAGACACGAAGCTATCTTACTGGTAAACGTAGAGCGGGCATTTTAGTGCTTAACAGTTCCTAAATAAACCCCACACTTGGCTGTCTTTTCTATTATCATATTCTGCTTTGATGTCGTTTTCAGGATTCATTTTGAGATAGTGACTCAGGTTATGAAACACTTCGTAGCAAAAGGCTCCGCAAACTTCGACGCTCTGGGTTTCTATAACATGCACTGACGTCGTGCAATGCTCTAGCGTGTTGTTCTGTGTCCGCGGCGGGGGTGGAACCCGCGTCTCCTTGTTCTACACTCCAATCCCAGTCGAAAAAAATTACAGAACTGTGTCAAAAATACAACAAAATATCCTGTATTTCTGTCGTAACCATCAGATGTTTCTGTAGTACTTTTCTGTAGCTCTGTAGTTTTTCTGTAGTATATTTCTGTTTTCTGTAGTTCTGTAGCACTTTTCTGTTGTAAATACAGAGATTTCTGGTGTTACTACAGAATGTTCTGTTATCACAACAGGTTTTCCGTCAAAAACCGCACAGAAATTTTGTCGTAACATTAGAAAATTTTCTGTAGTTTTTTCCGACTGGGATGCCCTAAACACTGAGCGACCGTGGCGCCGCTCCCATTTTATACTCTTAGAGAAGCTGAAACGGTGTGCCTAGTTTATTTATTGCTTCCCTTCATAATAAAACCAAATGCTGCATTACACCAGAACGTAATGGGGTAATCAGAGACATCCCCAACATAGAAATTCTGGAAGGGTAATCTTTCTGCTCGCATAGTAAAATTGCTTTGGGACGAACTTCGTACGCTCACATGGACGCTGTCGATATATTATCTATGTTAACAGCTAGCAGGCATCTCGCAAGAAGTCAACTAACCTCTCGATCTGTCCTACCAGTTTGTTGCGTAGTGATTGAAAGTGTCTATTTTCTGCCTCAGCAGGAGTGATCGTAGGCGATCACTCCTGCCGAAAAATTGGAAGTTCTTCGGGCTTCTTCTCCTCTTCTTCTTTTGTGTTTCGTTCTATTTTTGCCTTAATCCTCCCCTCTCCTCCCCCTTACTTTCTTTTTCAAGCTTCTTTCGTGTCCTTATTTTTGACGCGCTTTTATCCGTCTTTTCTCTGTCCTGCACTTCTTTGTTGCATTATTTCTTTCGGCCTTCTATTCTTCCTTTGTTTTCTACTGTTCACCTTCCTTACCGTAGTCCCAAATTTTTTTTTTTCTTTCTCTATTTCTTCGTGTAACCTTTCTATATCTTTCTTGTTCATTCTTTATGTCCTTCTCTCTATTTTCGTTTTGAAACGTGAGCTGCTTGGGACGTTCCGGTACTGACGTGATTAGCGGGGGCTCAAGACATGTTGAGGGTGGCTTAGGAAACTGCCTTTTCAAATAGCATGACGTCATAACTTCAATCTCGGTATATCCGAGACAGAACGGTTGTTCGCAGTTCGATGCAAAGAAGACACACCGCACGTCGTTTATGAGCTGGCACGTTCTGAGTGCACCTTTCGCTTTGAGCACCCAGAAAATCTTCATCTTCTTTACTTTTCCTAGCCCTGTCAACGCCGCAAATAGGATGTATGCGCTCCCCGAGGCAATCACGTCGTCTGCTATACGCCGCCGCAGACGATGACAACGACGCCAACAACAGCGTCCCAGAGCAGCCGGGAATCGAATTCAATGCCAAAATGATCGAGATACCCGGTGCAAAAAGAAGCATCAAAACGGCTCTTCTGGCCTTCTGGCAACAGTAAATCAACAAACACAACGACCGCGCCGGCAAAATGGCGACGCGAAACGGTACACCCACCCGACGTGAAGGCGTCGTCGGGGGACCCTAACGCTCGTCCCAAACATCTCCAATTTCGTTCTCAAAGTGCTTCGCTCCATCATTTTGTCGTCTGTTCTTTCTTTTTTTTTTTTTTTTGAGAGAGAGAGAGCCGGGACCGTGAGCCTTGTGTTGCGTGCTTTTCTTGCTGCTTTCTTTTATCGCCCAGTTTTCTGTGCTCCACTTTATTTCAACGTTTCTTGCGGTTTACTTTATTTTATTTTGTCTTCTATTTGGATCGCGCTTTGATCACCTGATTCAGCTCCAGCGCGGTCGTTCGGTTCGCTTTTTTCTTTCTTTCTTGTTTGATTTACGAATGCCTCGGGCTCTCTGAGGCAAGTCACAATAGCTAGTTATCGTTTCTCTTTCCCAGTAATCACTCTCTCCTTCTCTCTAGCCTGGACATCTTTCTGTAAGGTATCTTTTTGTCTTGTTCTCCAGGTTATTTTATCTTTTTACTTTTTTTTCGAATTTACTTGGTCCTGTTCTTGAAGTAAATTGTGCAGTTTAGCTCTAAAGTGATCGGGATGAACTCTTGACTTTTTCTTGTTGTTTGTTGAGCCTGTTTAGAATCGTTTTTGGTGCAACTTCTTGTTCAGAAAATCGGCTTCCGGCCTTGTCCACGTACCATTTCGGGAAGAATTTCGACTTCAGTCAACACACAGAGCTGAAATGAAGCTCTACAAGAAACATCAAAAGGATCTTATCAGCATCAGTGGCAACGGCTTCATTAAAAAGATAAAATTGTCATAAAAAGGTACTTTGGCGAAAGAAAGAAGTGCGATAAAAACAGACCCTTACAAAATGTTCGTTTTGTTTCTAGGTTGATTTTTGCCTATTCATTTATTTGTTTCTTTGTTTGTTTCCTTGTTTGTTTGGTGCCTTCAAGGCTCCAGGTTATAAGAGCTGCTTTATTATAAAGATTTTTCACAGAAAAAAACAAAACAAAATACAACGTAAGCGGACCCGAATTATCCGACACAGAAATATACTTACGGTTCTGGGACTAGCCTGGACTAAAAGAAACTTATCTAAGCATTTTACCTTCATAGTACTTTAACTTCGATTGCACTAGTGCAACATAATCTATTCGTCCCTAAATCGGTTGCTTGTCGTAAATACAGAGTTCTGATATCCTCAATTTATTGAAGACTTCTGCTTTTCCAACAAATACACTTACCGTTTCAGTCCCCTTCAATGGATTTCACTTTCGAAGCTTCTCTTCGCTATACACAACAAACTTATTTTCGCAGTACGACCACTTTCTCTGTGTACCTCAGATTTAAAAAGAAAATCGAAATAAATTTCGCTTTTCCTTGATACAGCAGCAGTCAAAAATGATACTCCATGGTTATCATCGACGCACAGGTAGAATAAGACTGCGTGCTCTCGTTCAACAAAGAGCAGGAAGCAAGCGATAAATGTAAGCCCAGATTTTAAAAGTAACCTTTCATTTTAACTTTTATGTGGTGGTTTCAATATCACATAGTTCTGTTTCACCTTTAAAAGGTGTCATAGCTTCCTTCTGTAACACCTCTATCGCTGCGACGACTTTTACGTTAATACAACTATATCAATGCAAATGAGCACAACTATATCAACATTCCTAGCCTTCCATGTCCAAAAATGAAGGTCGCATTGACATTACTCAATGCATCCGCAAACCAAGCACGTCCGCGAAAAAGTCATCCAGGATCCACGATTAAATCTTTGTAGATCTGCTTCTGCCTTCTACATCGAGAGTGCATTTTCGCAAGGCAAAATTTAGAGATGCGGAAAGTTGCAATCATGCAAAACAGTGGCCTCCTAGATAAACTTCAACAGAATAGACGCAATATGTTTTTTAACATATTACTGTAATTTCAGCATTGTTCATCTGTGTAAACCTCTAAAAGGACTAGATTACCACTTCCGTAATGAAGTCAAGGTCGAATGTTCTTTCAAAAGGACACTGATAACAAGGCGTTACTGGCCTAAATAGATAAATTCTTTAACCTAATGACGAATAGGCTAATTTTCAACAACAAGTGAGGTTTTCAGTAGTTTCAAGATTTCATAATATTGTCACGCGGTAGGAAGATGATGTGGTTAGACTGATAACATATCCCAGTGTCAATATCTTGTGTGCGTTATGACTTTTCATTTTTATTTCGTTTCTTTTCGTCTACCCCTCCATTAATTTTCTTTTTAGACAAGCATATGTCAAAAACATTCTCTGCTACCCAATTCTTGGCCGATCCCTCTGTGTGAGTATGTGGCATGTGCCATATGGTTTTTGGTAAGCAAAAACAGCTGTTACGTTCGGTTCGCTGGCCATTAAACCGTAACTCACTCAATCATTATACCATCCTGTAATTACGCTCAATAATCATCATCATCATCATCAGCCTGACTATACCCGCTGCAGGGCGACGGCCTCTCCCATATTTCTCCAATTAACCCGGTACTGTGATAGCTGCATCCACTTTACCCCTGCAAACTTCTTAATCTCTGCCGCCCCCTGCTACGCTTTCCTTCCCTTGGAATCCAGTTTGTTACCCTAAGCGACCATCGGTTATCTTCTCTTCGCACTACATGTAGTGTGAAGAGACGACAATTATAACAATATATAATTGTGATGAAGCAACAATCTGTGGCTTTTTCAAACCGCCTTGACGACCAGCCATTTTTCGAGCGTGGACCTCCAGTTATTTTAGCTCTGGACGTAAAACATATGATTGAAATGACGGAAAGAACAATGCTCGCTCAATTTTAGCGCATTTTTTTTTTCGAGACAATGGAGTCTTTTGATGCCAAAACAAACAGGGGCTAAGTCAGAAATGTAATAAAGTCAATATTTACTATTAATGAAAATCAATGGCAGTTGTCTTCGTTCTGGTTACAATGTGGTTGAATTTTGAGCCGCCATGCGGAAATGAAGAAATACAATTATTTATTTATACATACTTGCTATCTTCACGAAACGTACCTACCAAGTAGAAACATTTATGATGTCTGCCAATGTTCTCGCCATTTTCATGACAAGTTTGTCCGTCGGGTTTGGTCCATTTTTCAGGATCGGTCTGGTATTTTATGTCTTATTCGATCTGAAGCACTGCACTAGTGTCGGAGGTTCAGTAGCGTCAAGATACACAAATAATCGGAAACATGAACCAACCTAAATACTCACTTCATGGGCCGTGTCAGAGTCATACGTTTTTATATGAAGTTCAGTTCAGGCGTTCAGTCGTGTCCGACTCTTCGTGACCCTATGGACCATGTCACGCCACGCTTTCCGGTCTCTCACTATCTTCTTAACATCACATAGCTTCATCTGCAATGCCTCGAGAATGCCATCTAACCATCGCGTTCGCTGCCTACCCCTTCTCCGGCGACCCTCAACCTTTCCCAACATCAAATCTTTCTCCAGCGACTCCTCTCTTCTCATCAGATGACCAAAGTAGCTGAGCTTTAACTTTAGAATTTGACCCTCCAATGAGCAGTCAGGGTTTATGGTCGACAATATCGACTGATTTGATCTTCTGGCAGTCCAAGGAACTCTTAAGAGTCTTCGCCAGCACCACAATTCAAACGCGTCAATTCTTCGGCGGTCAGCCTTTTTCACAGTCCAACTCTCGCATCCATACATCACAACTGGAAAGACCATAGCACGGGTGATACAGATCTTGGTTGGCAGACTAATGTCTCTGCTCTTTACTAGGCGGTCAAGGCTAACCATTGCTCTCTTTCCCAGAAGCAGGCGTCTCCTAATTTCATGGCTGCAGTCTCCTTCCGAGGTAATCTTGGCGCCCAAGAACAGAAAATCTGTCACAGCTTCCACTTCTTGTCCATTGATGCTCCAGGACTTGATAGGGCAAGACGCCATGATCTTCGTCTTTTTAATGTTCAGTTTAAGCCCAAACTTCTCACTCTCTTCTTGTACGCGCATCAGAAGTCTCTTGAGTTCCACTTCACTTTCTGCCATTAAAGTGGTATCATCTGCATATCTAAGGTTGTTGATACGTTTTCCAGCAATCTTCACTCCAGCTGAAGACTCGTCCAGACCGGCCTTCCTCATGATGCACTCTGCATATAGGTTAAATAGGCAGGGCGACAGTATGCAGCCTTGCCTCACCCCTTTCTCAATCGGAAACCAATCAGTAAGACCATGCCCAGTTCTGACTGTGGCCTCCTGCCCTTCATAAAGGTTCCTGAGGAGACAGATGAGGTGAATTGGAACTCCCATCTCTCGGAGAGCTTGCCACAATCTGCTGTGATCTACGCAGTCAAACGCTTTCACATAATCAATAAAGCAGAAGTAAATGGGTTTCTGGAACTCTCTTGCTTTTTCCATGATCCAGCGAAGGTTGGCAATTTGGTCTCTAGTTCCTCTGCCCTTGCGAAACCCAGCTTGCACGTCCGGAAGCTCCCGATCCACATACTGCTGCAGCCTACCTTGCAGGATTTTTAACATCACCTTGCTAGCATGCGAAATAAGCGCGATCGTGCGGTAGTTGGAACAATCTTTGGCACTGCCTTTCTTTGGAATGGGGATGTAAACTGACCTCCTCCAATCCTGTGGCCACTGCAGGGTTGTCCAAATCTTTTGACAATGTATGCAGTGTGTTAACAGCGTCGTGGTTGAGGTTTTGAAGCAACTCAGCTGGAATACCATCAATTCCGCTTGCTTTGTTCTTAGCAAGGCTGGCTAAGGCCCATTCAACTTCACTCTTCAGGATGCCCGGCTCGAGGTCAGTAATCACAACCGTCCTATGTTGGGATTGCACATCCGGGTCCTTCTTGTACAGTTCTTCTGTGTATTCCTGCCACCTCTTCTTTATCTCTGAGGCTTCAGTAAGGTCCTTGCCTCGTTTGTCCTTTATCACGCCCAGCTTAGCACAGAAGCTTCCTTTGATATCTTTGATTGTCTTATACAGAGCTCTTGTGTTCCTTAATTGGCTGTTGTCCTCAACTGCTTGACACTGTATGTTCAGGAAGGCATTCTTATCTCTCCTTGCTATTTTCTGAAAATCCGCATTGAGAACCTTGTATCTTTCTCTTTCCCCCATACCTTTTGCCATCCTCCTTTCCTCAGCTATTTGCAAAGCCTCTTCAGATAACCAGTTTGCTTTTTTGCATTTCTTTTGCTTTGGAACTACCTTAGTAGCAACTTCTTGTATTATATCACGAACATCAGTCCACATCTCTTCGGGCTCTGTCTTCTAGATCTAATTCTTGAAATCGATTCCTCACTTCCACAGCATATTCTAATGGAATCTGATCCAGATCATACCTGAAAGGCCTTCTAGTTTTCTGCGTTTTCCTCAATCGAAGCTTAATTTTGGCAACAAGAAGCTGATGATCGGTGCCACAATCGGCACCAGGCCTTGTTTTTACTGCTTGTATAGCGCTTCTCCATCTCTGCCGGCAAATAATATAATCGATCTGATTTCTGTACAGACCGTCCGGTGAAATCCATGTGTACAGGCGCCTCTTGTGCTGTTGAAAATGAGTATTCGCTATGGTCAGGTTGTTTTCTTGACAGAACTCTACTAGCCTCTGCCCAGCTTCATTTGGCTCACCAAGACCGAACTTGCCTGTAAATCCGGGTATTTCTTCACTCCCGACCTTAGCATTCCAGTCTCCTATGAGAAAAACGACGTCTGATGATGGGGTGCGGTCTAAAAGGCATTGTAGGTCCGCATAAAATCTCTCAACGTCAGCTTCTTCAGCAGCAGTGGTCGGTGCATAGACTTGGATAACTGTTATGTTGAAAGGGTGACCTTGGATCCGAAGTGAAATCATTCGGTCGTTTTTGGGGTTGTACCCTAGCACTGCTTTGCCCATTCTTCTGTTTACTATGAGAGCGACCCCATTCCTTCTCTTGGATTCGTGCCCACAATAAAAGACATAATGGTCGCCGGAGTTAAATTCTCCCATTCCGGTCCACTTGAGCTCGCTGATACCCAAGATATCAATGTTCAATCTGTCCATTTCTCGCTTGACGATATCCAGTTTACCTTGCGTCATAGATCTTACATTCCATGTTGCTATGTGATATATCTCCTTGCAACATCGGACTTTCCGGTCGCTTCCCGACACATCCACAACTGAGCGTCCTTTTGGCTTTAGCCCAGCCGCTTCATTCGTCCTGGAGCTACTAGGAATCGCCCTTTGTTCATCCCCAGTAACATGTGGGACGCCTTCCAACCTGGGGGGCTCATCTTCCGGCGCCATATCGATAATGGTATTGTGACTGGCCATAGGGTTTTCTTGGCAGGAAATACTGGAGTGGGTTGCCATTACCTTCTCCAGTGAATCACATTTTGTCAGAACTCTCTGCCGTGACCTGTCTATCTTGGGTGGCCCTACACAGCAGAGCTCACGACTTCATCGAGTTTCGCAAGCCCCTCCGCCACGACAAGGCAGTGATCCATGAAGGGGTTTTATATGAAACGACCCTACAAAATCACAACTTCCTGTTTGGACATATTTCATCTAAATGCGCTTCGCGAATGTACACTGAGCAGGCATGACCATGAATTGATACCCTACTCCATTTAAACACACATCATCAGCATGTGCGACGTCATACCATCACTGATTATAACCTCCCCCCCCCCCTATTTCTTTTTTTATTGTAGAAAAATGTATCAGGGATAAAACATCGAATCCATTAATTTCTTAAATGGTTCCACGCTTGTCACTGTGTCATTTCTGATTTTTTTTTCAATAAAATGAAGTGCCTCAGTACGTTTGGCATGTCTCAGAAGCGCCCTAACATGCACAGAATAGCTCCACTCTCTAACATCGCAGTGAGAGCAGCTATGGCAGTAGATAACTACTTGAACATCACCCTTATTAGCGATATCTGAAACACCTTGCAGCTAAAACATCGCATATATTCGTCCATTCTTGTAGTGTGCATTACTTACTTATCTGACGTACTATGTGTATTCATAAAATATACATATTACACCTATAAGCACTTTCTCGAGCTGTCTTCCATTTACTTCTGCTCACCGCTGGTCAGTGACCCCTTATGTCCCTGAAAATATTAGCGACTAACAAACGGGCATGTCGGACCTCCTGCTACCACGCAGAAATTAACCTCGGCGACATTTTTGCGCATCATTCGGGCCCGCTACAAAACAGGAAGCAGTCATCCATTTCGGCATGAAACTTATTGCGGCACTCCCAGCATCCGTTCAGGATAAGGAGCAGCAGGAAGGAACTTGACGGGGCGGGAAACTGGATGGAGCCGGCCCAAGCAAAGATGGCGGGCCGGCGGACAGCAAACGGGCAGGCAGTCGGGCGGGCGGGAGGTAGGGGTGGAAGCGAGAGCGCGTCTCCGCTTAGAGGGAATCCGGGGAGAGGAGGTGGGAAAAACAGGAGCGCACCTCCTCTCCAACGCCAGAGATGGGGAGCGCAAAAGGGAGACGATGGAAGAGCGAGGAAGAAAGACGAGGAGGAAGAGAAAGGAAAACCGCGCGGCGGGTGGATGCGAGCGCTCGATCATGTCTCCGGTGGACCGCGCTAGAGTTTGCCATAGGAACGGAGACTCGGCTGCCTGGCTGCAAGCTCGGAGGAAGCGAAGCACGCGGTTGATACGTAACCTGAATCGAGCGACGGTCGGCAACGTTGATGCCCCGATACGACGGATGGTTATGCCGAGTTGTGCTTCCTAGAACGAAGCTTCCGTTCAAACTGTGTTCACAGCGTGTAAGAATGCGGAAGGCGAGACGCGTTGCAGTACGCTGTTGCCTGATATGGAAATCGGAGAATACCTTAGAGCCGTGAAAATAATGCACGCGATCAAATAAAAATGAAATGGCTGGACCAGAGGTACCGGATGATCACTTACTAGTTTTTCTGTCGCCCTTTCATTAAATATTATAACTTTGGAAAAAAAAAATAAAAGCTCTCCATCCACGAACCTCTTGATTTACCGTTTAATACTTTCTTTTTCTTTTAACTTTCATTTTGTGCAAAGCCCAAGTTAATTGGAGAAAAATGGGCAAGGAATTTGCCCTGCAGTGGGCGTAGTTAGCCTGGTGATGATTAAAGAGTCATTTTCTGATACTTACGAACGAACAATTAGCACAGATAAGTGATTCTTGAAGCAGTGGACACAATTACCGTTTGCATGGGTGTGCTTGTCCTCCATGAGCACAACATTGTTGAGACGCTGATCCGCCGTAGGCTTTCGTACAGGCTTATTTTTTTACTTTTGCTTTCACATTAGTCAATTATTAATGCGATAGAAATACTGCGCCAGGTTTCGGCCCGTCGCGTCGTCCCGGGAAGGGTAACGTTTGACCTTGAACAGCCGAGAAGAAAAAGGAGAAGGAGGAGAAGAAGAAGAAGGAGGAGGAGGAGGAGAAGAAGGAGAAAAAGGAAGAATGAGGAGTAGAAGGAGAAGAAGAAGGAGGAGAAGGAAAATAGAAGGAGGAAAGGGAGAAGAAGGAGAAAAAGAAGGAAAAGAAGGAGAAGACCGCTCGGTCACCAGCAGCTAATGCTTTCACTCCATACTCGGTTCAGCAGCATTGAACCCTTCTCATTTATATGTGGACTGATAGCTTGCGCTCTCGCGTCATACTCTCTAAAGGATGCGCTTAAGTGTCCCCAATAATGTAGCACCTTACACTGATAAGGTGAGATAGGGGAATAATGTAGCAGGCAAAAGAAGCTTCAACGGTCGCTATCTTATTTCAACTAGGGTTAACCAGAGTTGAACCACAGCTATATTTTTTACATTAATCATTACAGGGCCCACGTATATCCGCGAAGCATATATCAGAGCGTATATAGAGTTGTTAATGGCCGGCGATAATCCGCTGACATGTTCACGGTAAAAGTTGACCCTAAGAAAGGGGCTCTGAAGAACGACTTGGCAAAAAACCATTTTCAGTCAACTTTGGCCTCTATAAGCAGCACTCTTCTGTTGCTAATTATACACTTTGATTAAAATTGTGAAATAATTTCAGTGGAAACGCCAAGAAGTGGAGGAAAAATCGCAGTTCTGCATGCGAATACACAAACAAATATTGTCGCGTCTTTATATGTACAAGCTACCAAACCCAGAGCAAATTAGCGCTGAAAATTCGACGATCTTTTATAATTTTCATTTTGTTTTCTTTCTAGGGACGGCAAGGGAAACTAGGGCGAGAAGTGGGTATCTCACAAGCTATCGTACTTGCCGCATTCAAAGCTCTTCGCATTTCTAGGTCACCTTGTAACTGAGTCTAACAGGGGGTAGTAGGGCGAGCATTTCCTATTGAATTTCCGTCTATCCATTTCTTGTTATTTCTTTCCTTAAATGTTTGCTGTTGTTCTGTCTCTTTTCAGCTTTGTTGACCTGCATATTCGAGGGTGGGAATGTGTGTACCTTTGAAGAATTCGGAGATAGATTTTCTTTTTCCATCACTTGATTAAACACCAGGACGTTGATCATGACGTCGGTGGAAGTACTGACTCCGTGATCGACGTTACTTAGTGTACGACGGCGTGGCACAGTCTCACAGATCCGATGTGTGTAAACAAAGTAAGCTTGGTTTGGTGTATGACGTTTAACATCCAAAAGAGACTAAAGCTATCAGGGACGCCGTACTGAAGGGCGCCGAAAATTGCGGTCACGTGATATTCTTACTGAGTGTACTGAGTCTACGACGTGGTCACTGACATCGCACAGCACACAGATACCCTACGTTCCGCTTGTATCGAAAAGCTTCAACTGCCTGGATGTAAACAAGGTATGAGCATACACCGCAATTTGCTGGCCACATTCGCCTGTGGAGGCGATGCCTGCATCCTTTTTTTCCCTTTAGCTCATATAAAACCAGAGTTTTCTGTAAGACCAGGAATTTCACGGTTAAAAAGTGGTATAATCAATGCATACAGAAAACATAAATACGTGCTCAGTTCCTGTTTTATGGATTCGACTGCCACGCCTACACTTCGCCTTCCTAGCACGAAAGATACTATTTGAAATTCCGCAACTGCCTCCTGTCTGAGTGACACACTCAGATTTTAACGCGTATAAAATATAGACCGTTGATATACGATGAAAACGGAGAGCACAACATTGTAAACTGTTTTGGGGAGGAAATCGATGTAAGAAATTTTATGAGAGATTCAATTACATTTCGTGCTGAAAACGTTACAGCACAAAGGTGTGAAGTCCGCTCTTCATGCTCCCTTATTGCTGCTCGCCGCATACATTGACCCTGTACAGCCATCTTTACTGCTTCTTCAAGAAAATACTGCAGTGGTAGTCCTCTTCAGCTGCGGGAAGTTTATAGTACGATGGAAACACACCGCCTTACCTAAGGTTCCATTCTGACCTGATACGCCCAGCTGTCCAAATGCGTCTGAAAATGACCAAATACATTTGCCTGCTACTTCCACGCGTGCTACACACTAAATTCGGATCCATCCTAACCGGAGTAAATGGATTGTCCTCTAGCGTCCTCCCTAAACGAGCTTCGATATAATGCCCTAGATTAGGGGTAAAATCTCTGCGCCCAATATGCGAAGAATTTACGGCTGGCAGAGGAACTAGATATGAGATAGACCCCCCCCCCCCCCCCCCCCCCCATAAAAAAAGGAGGGGGGGGGGGGGGAGTATTTCTGGCTAGCAGCGAGAGCTGATATAGGGTGGATTTTCGCCATCCAAAATGCTAAGCAATGACAGTTGGCAGCGGGAGCAGATGCGCTGACAGCAACAAAATTCACCAATTTGCGTTACGGCCGCTGACAACGCTGTCAGGTTCTATTGCATTTCACAGTTACGGAGAGAAATCAGCGGCCACATGTGAGGATTTGTTTCCGCCAAGTATAAAGTGATAGGTTATGAGTGGTTACAGCGTCGCGTGCTCATGCATAGCACCACGATGACGTCACAGGGGCGTCCTATGAAATTCTCTCTTTTGGTGTTTTCTCCCTGTTTATAAATATAAGTGATACTGCGCTATTTGACTGAGCTTTGAAAGCCCAGTCGAACCTAACTGATGCGGTAACAAGTGCTGTAAGAAACAGGGAAAAAATGATAGAAGAAAAGCACATGAGACCACTGCCTTCATATTCTTCTCCTGCAGGCTGGCATTGCGATATCATGGCGCCATATATACGGAGGACGAAGCAGCCAAGCGCAGCGTATTGCCGGACCCCGCGGAAACAAAATGAGACCCGTAGTGCCAGTGTAGTTTTGAAAATACAGAATGCAGGTGGATCTGACACTATTTTGCAGCGACCACGGTCAGGCCCTCCCTTATTAGCCTAAGAGCCAGCTCTATCTTGTACACTGTACGGCTGTAAAAACTAAACCAACCATATGACTCTCACGCCAGCCAAACTGACCTGTCAGGTGTGTCCACGGCAGGAAAGAAAAACGCATTTAACATATTTAACGAGCGAAATACACAGAAACACAAGAAAAGAAGTAAACGGGATAGCGCTAGTCCAGTGCACGTTTTTTTCTTTTCTTTCGCTGATTCAGTATGTTCGATTCTGTTCAACAACCTCGATGTTCAACAACCTCGGCAAAGAAAAGCAGTTGAAAATATGTAGCGAGGAGCTGGCAGTGGCAGGCGATTGTCTACTTAGGACAGGTTGTAACCGCAGATCTGGCTCACGAAAGGGAAATAACTAAGATAATAGGGTTAGGATCTAACGCATTTGGCAAGTACTTCCAGATTATGGCCAGCAGCTAACCAATATCTCTCAAGAGTAAAGTATATAACAGTTACATCTTACCGATGCTCACCAGTAGGGCAGAAGCATGGATGCTAACGAAAATGGTTCCACTTCAACTGAAGACAACGCAGAAAGCTTTGTGGTAGGTGCGACGTTAAGAGGCAGGAAGTGGGCAGAATGAATCAAGGAGGAAACCTGACTTAATGCCCGTAACCATTTCTTCGTCTTGATTTAAACTGGAATTTCACTAATTCCAGCCTGTTTCCCGACCCATTCTGCTCGTAGTCTGTTGGTTTGGTTTGGTTTGGTTTGTGGAGTTTAACGTCCCAAAGCAACTGGGGCTATGAGAGACGCCGTAGTGGAGGACTCGGGAAATTTCGACCACCTGGGGTTCTTTAACGTGCACTGACATCGCACAGCACACGGGCGCCTTACTTTTCGCCTCAATCGAAAAGCTGCCGCCGAGGCCGGGATTCGAACCCGCGGCCTTGGGAACGGTAGTCGAGCGCCGTAACCACTGCGCCACCCCGGCGGGGCGTATTCTGTTGATAAGGGTGTCAAATTGGATCCCAGGCGAAAGCGATCATAGCAAGGGGTAGCAGAAAATTGAGTGGGCGGATGAGATCAATAAGTTTGCGGGGGTCACGTGAGCACAGCTAACACAGAACCGGTTAAATAAATTTAGGAGAGGCCTTTGCACTGGGGTGGGCTCCGGCTGATGATGATGGTGCAAAAAAAAATGGAAAGCTTAAATAAAGAATTTCGCGGTTAAGCGAACAACCAAAATGGATGCGCACGCACGAGCAGCTGCACGGATAGCTATACAGAGGAGAGTCATTAACGCGGCTTCGAAGGCTAATCTTGTCCCCTATTTTTCTTTCAATTTCATTATTTCACTTCCTTTGTCATTGTCGAAGTCAGCACAGTGTCCTGTTTATCGTTTGGATGAGCCAATCGTCAAGGCGGATCATAAGAGTAGAATTGTACGAGTAGTATGTCAGACGACTAGGCTAGCATACCAATCAGTGAACGCCCCTATTGTGTAGGTAAATCAAGCGAACCGCGTATTTGCATCACCCGGTCGCCCTCTGGAGAAGGCCTCGCTTCCGTTCTCAGCTCCGGAAGTGAGTGAAGAGGGAAGCTTCCTGTTCGTGACGTGCTGCTGTGCAATGCGGAAACCCCATCAGCCTGTGACTTCGACGGGGGCAGGAAACGTCCGAGCTTTTCCTCCTTGATGGCTCCCTCCCCAGAGAGTTGTCCTCTGGCTACGGCTAAATGGAAATGCAAATGACGAACGAAGCGCAGAAAATTGGGCCGACAACCTATTATTTTTTTTTTATTTGAGCGGCTGCCCCTACGCGCACATGTTGCTAAAATTTCAATTTTTGGTTCAGCCTCATAGTTTTTTGTACTTTTTTTATTCCAATAACTAAATTAAGACACAGCTGAAGAGCGAGGTGGCAGCGATCCTGCAGCCAATGGGACCAGTACGGGTCTCATTGCTTGCAGTGCCGCGCAGCTACAGTGGCATGCAGGAAGGAAACTGCGCCAGCTGTTCTTGTAAGCGACCCCAACGTGAGCTGTGGGAGCCATCCATAGAGTGCAAAGGCTTTTAAAGTTGAATTTTAGCACCAGATTCTGTTGCTCGCTCTCCCTACTTTTGAATGTAAGTGAAGGGAAGAAGCAGTGAGTGTGTACACACGAGTGTTTATGCCATTCCGTTAGCAGCGGAGACAACACGAGTGCGTAGACAAACAGGTGGGCCTCCATGACCTTAACACCATGCTTAGACCTACTCATAAAAAAAAATGTGTTCATTTAATCATGCCCCTTTGCGGACTGCGCTCTCTACTTGCGCAGGATCCTTCATCCCGTCATG
Source organism: Amblyomma maculatum (assembly GCA_023969395.1). Lineage (NCBI taxonomy): Eukaryota > Metazoa > Arthropoda > Arachnida > Ixodida > Ixodidae > Amblyomma > Amblyomma maculatum. The sequence goes on from JAJIZL010125091.1 coordinate 36,536, forward strand.
ATGCCGTGCAGTGCACACAACTTCAAGGAAATCGAGGTGCAAGATGGCGACCACTCTGTAAGTTGGAAGCATAGGAAGAAGGATCGAAAGAAATCGGGAAGGGTAGAAGGGGGGTGGGAGGTTGGAGAGCACGCGCCAGCTCGTGCGATGAGGAGAAGCGAATTTGAGCAAACACCATGTCACGGCGTTGCCACGGTGATGGTGCGAGACGCGCCCTGAATTCAAAGAGAGCAGGGCCGTCGATTCTGTAGCTCCTTGACATTGCGCCCGTTTTTGGTGTGTTTCTTTCTTTCTTATTTCCAATTCTTGATTATTTCCGTTTTATTCGAGCCCCCGGTTTGTTGCCTCTGCTGAACTACTGCGTAATTTGGATGGCTGACAGACTGATTATGCACACATGGCGTGTGTATGTTCTTCACGTTTTTGCACTCAGAAAAAGTGACCTATGGTTCTTATACTGGGCTTATTTTCTAGTCTTAATAACGGTATTTCGCTTTGCTTTGCACGGTCACCGCCATACCCGATGTTTAGCTTGCGCAGTCGGCTGTGCGCTGTCTACTAAAACGATGCAGTGCAGTGGAAGCACTAGCGGGGATTGAATAATCACGAGGATTGAATGAAGAAAGTGTGGTGTTCCTAATTCTTCCGTGAGTGGCTGTGATACCCGATTGACTGTCTTGTTGACTGCCACCTCATTGTTCTAACCATCACGATTGGTGATCGCCCCATATGGCAAGTCAAGAGAAACTCGGCTTCTCGTCTGCTGACGCCTGCTTCACGCTCCCCCAGAGGCGCACAGTACATCAGAGAAAACGCCTTGCGAAGCACTAGGGTCCTCTTGATTGGACGTTAGGTTGGAAAAGCTTCTAGAATAAAATCAGTGACACAACTTCAGTGTTTCTATTTTCTTTCTTTTTTGCTTGACAAGATGTTTGAGCTCAGCGTAGTTATACAATCAAATGCCCCCCTCAGTGAGTCTGTACGCTACAAATGATAAAATGTCAGAAGGGGAGATGCTTGGGCGTTTTGATTGCAGATATTAAAGGAAAAAATGTAGAGCAAAAAGACAAGAGCACGGGAAGGAGACACAGCGCTGTGATCGCCTCCTCTCTGTGCCCGTGCCTTTTCGCGCTACTTTATTTCATTTTGATGAAGGCGAGCTGCGGAACATAATTACATAACAATTTAACAGCGAAACCATCCTCTTTTCAACACTTCTTCCTTTTATGTGCATCTTAAGGGGGTGGTATAGCTTGCATAAGTACTTAAAGTAGATATAAACTCGGTAGAACCCGGTGTGGAGGAAACGTTGCGTTAAAACCCTCCAATTTACTATAAACGTGCAGCTGTGAACATTCGGTTTTTGCCTGAATAAAGCTCAATTTTTATAAACTGGTAATTGCCTAAAGAGGTTCTACTGTTGTTACTATAGCTCGTTCCTTCCTTCATCACATCAGTTCGCCTTTCCTCTTCCTTACTTACTAATGTCTTCCTTTCTTCCATTCATGCATCCATCCATCTGTCTATGCAGCCACCCACCAAGAAACTAACCTTTTCATCCATCCATTTACTTAAGAATCCACCGACCCACTCATCCTTCAACCAGTGCACCCATCGATCCATCCGTCTATGGTTAAATACATTGTGAAATGCTGAAGGACAATTATCAGTGGTTGTGTGCAACTCATCGCAAAAACAGGCTGTCAGAAGGGCTGCACAGGCATCTGCAGAGTATAGATGACCGCAGAGGTTACAACTAAAAAATATCTAGGCATATATACGTGAGTAATGAATTTCGTGCTCTTAACCAAAAACAAAAAAAATTCGCTGACGACAAAACGCGTGCACGCATTTATTTTTTTTTTTAAATGTGCATGATTTATTTCAGAATAACAACACACCTTTAGGCCACGCTAATTACACTACAAAAAATTGAAACGTCGTACATTTTATTAGAATATCTTAACTTTAAAAACTACGTATTAAGAAGCAACCGCTTTCTTTGCGAGGCTCGTTTGCTTTGGGTGAGCGGCAAGTTATTATTTGGCGGGAAAGCTCAAGGCCCACTTCAGAAAGTTTAGAAGTGTGCGTTCACAAAATATAAATTGCAACCCCTCCAGCTGACTTCCTCTTCGAGGAAGGAAGTGCGAGGATAGAAACAAAAAACTACAGACAGCTCTAAGTTAGCGTGAGAATGCCATTAATCAACCTTGAGCTCTGCTCATTTAAGCAGACTTTTTGTTTGACTTTTAGAACAGCGTAGTCTTAAACCAGTGGTGAGAAATAAAGAAATTTAGGCGCATAGTTTTCACCCTCTCATTTGAACACGAGTTCAAGCTCGTTGTTTGTATGGTGCGTTTGTTCTTGAAAGAGTTTGAGTGTGCAGAGGGGGTGGTCGGCTGATGTTCGTGCCTGTGTATATGTGTGCTTGCGTGCGTGGGTGCGAGTGTGTGACTATGCACGTCGGGCATAGGAAGCTGCGCTTCACCAGAAAAACTTACAGTGGATCAGGAAGTTTTTCTGCCTCTTTTCTTCCTTCTACCTCTCCTAGTCTTAGCACTATTTTCTCCTTCCTCGCATCTTCTACGCCTCCCCCATAATTAACGCTCCGCTAATTAGTTTTCGTAAAGAGAGAGTCTGTAGAGTGGTTTTCTATCTTATTGACTTTTATTCTTTTGCTGACTTTCCTGAGCTTCCGTTTTACAGTTTGAAGGGACGTTTAGTGCTGTACGTCTAACCACTGGTAATAGCCCCCCTAGTTTCTAATTTTGTTTTTCTCAGGAGGGCAATAATCTGATTGCACCCTCCCATATTAAAGCAGCAGCGCATGCGCATTGGGTCATGTCACGTGGTCTCGTGACGTCACAGAAACCGACAAGCACTCACAACTCCAGCGCCGACAAAGCCAATGCCAAACTTTTTGGGGAACGGTGCTTTAAATGACGCTACCGTGCTAGAGTGTCAGCCTTTGATGCTCAGAAACAATTTCAGAGATGGTTAAAATGCTTTCTCCTACACTTTATCATAGGTATAAGAACAGGGCGCTGAATGCAGAGGTAGGAAGTAGTGCTTTATTTGTTTTTTGTGCAATAAGCACCACCTTTTTTTCTTTCATTAGTTGGGGGAAAAAATGTCCGATAACGTAACAACTACGTTAGCAGACTATCCACCTGTCACCTGCCACGGTTGGCAAGTAACACAAACAAAGAATATGAATAAGTTCATCAGCCTTAAAACAAATAATGGCGCAAATAAATATTTCACTCACTGCTTCCGGATGCATTCATGATGGCGCACCTAAATGCATTTTCTTAACAAAGGATGTAAAAACTGTTATCCAGGATAATGTTGTGGGCTAATTCGTGTCAAATGAGACGATATCTTCGATGTTTTGTTACAGATTAAAGACCACATCCCCGGATATTCATACCCCCAATGCTTCTAGCCTATTCCAGGCGTGATACATAATAATATGGGGCATTGAATCCAAATTTAAACTAGTATCACTAGTGCATCTTGCATCATACTATGCGAAGGATAGTATCTGGTGACGGTTATTTATCCGATCGTGACAATTAGGAAGCACGTCGTTCAATATTGTACCATGCCGTGAGGTGAGGCGATAAATGTGGTTTTGGACATTTTTCTTCATGTGCAAAGTTGAGAGTATAATAATGATATCAGGGGTATCAGTGACCACGGGCGGCAGCGCGAAAGTATAGCCTTTTGATTAACTCTTCTCCCTCCAGATATGTCAGGGAGCGCCGCGATGGATCTATCTTGAAGCAAAGCGAGCACCGATGGCAAAGGCCTCGGATGAATGTCGCCTTCGCAACCCGAGAAATGCAACACTGCTCTACGTTCTCTACTTGACTGTGCTGGCAATACGAAATCTTGTGGTGTCGCCTATGAACGTCTTCACAAGCCCACCTGCAACGACTGCTTGCGATGCTTAATTTACTCGCTACCATGTATACGTGTATGTATTCTGTGGTCGACGGTTCGTCTTCTACTTGATGGCTCACTTGAATTACGAGCAGCACTTCTGTGCTACATTGCACATAGATCAGGGGGGAAACCCGCCTTGCACGTGCGCGGCATATTGGTTAGTTGACCGAAACACGCATCAGCTGTTCGGGATGGGGCGTCGCTATAGATATAGATGCGCACATAGAAACCAATGCAGTGAAATTCTTCAACGGAGACGCATTCGACAGCGGTTGGAGTCATCTCACAAAATTCCAATTCAATCCTGACCCTATCCCAATCTCTTATTAATTCAGTGTATACCTCTTATTAATCAATTCTAAATCTTATGCGCACATGAAGAAAATGTGTAATACTGAACAACGTTTCAAAAATGCCAGACTGAGTCCAATATTCTATCGTGTAATAAAGTGGACGCTGGGGATGCCCACCACAGCAAATCTAGAGCCCCAGAAGCTTAGATGATAGAAATACCATAGATTGAATGACATTCGAAGAAACCTCTGTCACTGCTATACTGTTCTAATGAGGCAATGTATTGAAAATAGTTTGCTGAAAGCAAGAAATACTAAATTACTAGGAAGTGTAAAGGCAAATGTACGTCGTAACAGCGTAGTTCTCAATTTCGTTACAAGCCTGACGGCCTGTAAAGCTGGCTTTTCCTTTCAAGCACTAGGACTGCAGCAAAGCCAGCTTAGCGGTTGCGCGTACGAAAGATTCCTTTTTATTTCGTAATCGTGTTTTGTAACATTTCGTTTCGTTTCCTTTCTTTTCTAAGCCTGTGTCATTGGTCATGGAACCTCGGTGATGTAATCTGGATTGAATGTAAGTAATGACAAGAAACGAGAGGAAAGGGCAACCAATCTAAAAGTTGCCTAATACGCCTCCTGGCTTACAAAGTGCACGAAAGCCAAGCAAGATAATAAAGATTGGTAAGTGTGTTGCGATAGATCGATGAATCCCACTTCTGTCTTTTCTCTGGAAATTCGTTCGAATAATGACCTGTTCAATTTCGCTGCAAAATAATTCGCGTTAACCGCTGAGTTTCAGCACTAGGTGTAATATAGCAGAGTCCAACTTTTGTTTAAACAAGCTCTCCATAGGCTGGTGTAGGCCCAAAAATGCGCAGTTTTAAGTTTGACGTACAGGGCCCTTACTAGAAGCTGCCGGTCCAAAAAGGGTGGATAAACTCTCTTTAGATGTTACCAAAGCGACTCGAAGCGAAAGAAAAAAAAATACTATTTTTATCGACTAAATTTACGGTGCTTGGACTAACTTTTTTTTTTTTTTTAATGAGAAAAAACTTACAAATACTGTTCGTTATTTATTTTTGTTCCTTCTTGATGCCCGGAAAATCCTAGAACTGAAAGAGTCCCGGCACTGAAATTTCTGCAAACTGTTATCTATTCACAAGGAATGAAAGGAAGCATAACTTCAGGCTAGAAATGATGTATACGTGATCTGTAAGCAAATCCGTTTTTTTTATTATTAATATGGCGTCTCTCATATATGAAATTCCAAATTTGTTCGGACGCAAAATACCGGTCTTGTCGAAAGATATAAACCAATTTTCAGTGATAAAATTTCAGCAGTCAAGTAGGGCTATCCTAGTTTCTGAAACACAAAATTCATCAGAGGGCGGCCTACTGCGCCGTTCTTAGAGGAGTGCTGTAGCGCTAATGCGCACGACTCACAAGTGCTTCCACCTAGTGAATTACCAAGCATCACTGGCGGGGTCTGGTTCAGCCAACAACAAGCCACGGCTTTGGTTCTATCAAAGACACTTCGCATATGCTCGGTTTTGGGTAAATGCTCACAACCGGAGATTGGAAGCTCCTTTTGGAGACTGATGAGAAGGAGTTACGTTTAATTTCCCGACAGACAGTCGTTTATGGAGACCCACATCTACAAACTATCGTCGTGGCTTCAATAATGGCTTGTGTGGCTTACGGTGTCTTCAGATATCCTGTCAGTCCCACATACCGAGTTCTGAATACAACGTTTTGTGGACGCCACCGGGATCAAATTTTTTCTCTGATTATTTTGCTATCGAAGCGTAGAATGAATTTACCTTTAGCCAATAGTTTTCAGCCATCACGCTGCGGTTTCCGCTTAACCTTTAAAATTAAACCTTTTTACTCTTCCCTCTATATCGACCTTTTAAAGTGTGTAGAGATGCAACGATTAAAAAAAAAAGGAAGTACAGCCGTCCAAATATTTAACTGGTGTGTGTGACGGCCGCATTTAATGTAGTTCTGAACATTTGCGTACGATCTAACGTGCGAAAAGTCCAAGCATAAGGAAAGGCTCACCCAGCCCTTGCTTTATCTTGACCTTCCGGCAAGTTGTATCCGCCCTAATACGCACAAGCACACAAAAGGCGACCATCGCGCACGGCAGTTAAAGATTTGGGCTACTTTACTGTTCTGCCAATATATGTACAAAGTACACGCCTGCAGAAGGCTGCACGTTTGCCACCAGATTCGGAATGATCCTGGTGTTTAGAAGAAGACGAGTACATTATAAGGCTAATGCGAGCATCACGTGGGTAAAACACGCAAAACACGCCTCTACACAACACGTTTGGACAGAAGAGTGCCTTGTCGGACGGCACGAAGACGTAGTCACCCACCGGAACGGGAGGCGTGTAATGGAGGGCATGAAATCAAATATGGCGGCTTGCATACTCGCGTCCTGTACAGCGTTAATATATTTATTGCCCGCTTTACTAAGGTGTGTGAGAGCGGTAAAATAATGTGACAAATATGGCGGCACCCATGCTCGTGCGCCTTAGTGATATTGTATATTTATAGATGGTTTTACATACGAACATATTTATAGAAGCTGCATACCTGTTTCGATTAGGTGTGTGATATAGTGCATGCTCACAATACGTCGAGCAATGGGGTATACTACGCCTCGTAAAAGGATTAAGGCAGTGGCGACGGGGTGACCACAGGAGAAAAATGTTATAGATTCGTAATATTTAAAATTATTTCTATTCCTCTTAGTAATGCAACGTTAACGAGATAAAACAATGACCTCACAAATTGCAAGTACATTTACAACACAAAAAAAAAATCCCTTATACTGCGACTCTGAGTAACGTCGAAAACGTCAAAGATTTGCAAATTGCAACGCTTTCTCAGAGTGAACCATAAAATCCAGCTCTGATGAAATACAAAAAAAAAAATTACGACTAAACAGAGAAAATGGCGTGTAGGTTCATAGTTCAATTTTTTTTTATTTTTTTTTAACGGGAGAGACAAGAACTGGCACAGAAATGTAATCAAAAATAGGAAGGTCTTGGCGACTCACTAATAAGATCCTTTCTTCGGCTGTCCCTACGCCTCGGGACAACTTGGCCGACTGAAATTGTATTCACCCTTGTCCCTCTTCATATTCGGTTACATTGCCTTCCAGTAATAAATTGCATTACGTGGATGTCCACGTTCGCCGATTAAAGAAACGTTCTAATGAAATAAAAATACCAAGAAAAACTTTGCGAGGAGCTAGAATTCTTTGTATAAGCTGATGTGTTCGGATGTCTTTACTATTTATGCCTATATATGTCCCGGTGCAGGGGCTTTAAAACGCACTGCCGACTGAATTAATACGTGGTTCGTCTTTGAGGGGGAACTTCATAAGGAGGTAGGAAGGCTGTTCTAGGATATGAGAAAAAGCAGGCTCTGATATAGATTCAGCCCTCGCTTTAAACTGCCCGTTTCCATTTGCGCACGACAAAATTAGAATTGGGGAAGACAAATTAAGCCACGCTCTTTTACATGCGTTGCCCGGTAACACAAAGAGTGGAGTCTATTTCTCTTGCAGGACCTTTGGAAATGCTCTGAAGAGAAATTACGGTATTGCGCACGGCAAATGAAGCCAGTTGCTTACTACTTCGATGATGGTGCACGTGGTACTTGTAGCATTACACGTCTTGTTACAAACAGATTCGCTAAGTGTAACCTATAACACACTGTCCGTGGCGGTAATAATAATGTGGCTGTCTATGCAGTAATTGTAGGTAGCTAAATATGCGCTTAAGCTCACTGCGCAGAACTGCGTAGCTTTGTCATTTCAGCTGAACGCATGATTTTGAAAATGCAGCAAGTGTTGGTCACATGTTAACCTAGAAAGACGGTCTAGTTACTCTTGGTAAGTAGAATGCATTTTTTCAGCTCAAATTACACAGGACACATGTCCTGTTCTGCATGTATCTTTCCTTTGCCCTGCGTAATTTGCTCTGAAAAAAAAAATATATATATATATATATATATATATATATATATATATATATATATAAGAATTCTACTTTTTGGTCACATGTTTCGTCTTGAAAACAACTCTAAATGTAGGAGCACTTCGCCACTGTTGGCAACTGCTCTATAAAGCAGCCTACGTTACGCAATACAAGCCGGTGAAGAAAAAAAAAGGTTGGGAGTAGCTCCAACGAAGATAAAACGAACGCTGTATTGTTGGTGGTCATTGACGCAGGCGCAAGTACCTTGAGCGATATTTGACCGTGCGCTTGTGCTACCAGAATTTTCAGACGTCTTTTGGAAGCTAAACAGATGCGCTGTTACCAAACTGAGAAAGCCAACAAATTATGCCCGAATTTTGAAATTTTCATAGATTTGATTCCTCCCGAGAGTTTCCGACACAAACTCTCGGAGTGAATCAAATCTAAAAAAAATTTTCAAATCGTATCGACGGACATATACTCAGTGAGAGTTATATAATTGGCGCATCTTTGTGTTACTAACCACCGAGGAAAGGTAGAAAAATAAGAATAAGATGGATACAGAGTATGAAAGTGCACTGATCAAGGGTAGAGGAGGAGCCTCAGTTTGCAAGCCGAGCCAACGTTTCGACAAGTGGACTTGAATTCGTCTCGACAGCGAGATCATCACTGGCGGGGTTTAAATACGCCTTTGCTTTCGAAGGACAGCCGGAAGGGAGGGGTAGAAGCAGGGCAATTAGTGAAAGAAGGACAGAACCTAAATAACTTACAGGGTAGAAATGTAGAGACTGATGAGAAGGATTCGAGTTAAATAGAGCACAGCGCAGCTTTAATTGTTCACGTACGGGGAGGGGGGGGGGGGGGGGGGGGCAAAAGTTCCCAGGCCCCTGGTTTTGCTTCTGGTAAGCATTTCTGACACATGAGATCCCATTAAAGCTCTAAATAATCTCAGAGGTCAGAAGAATGCTTCTTTTATCCTCCACGTGTATTTTGAGATTTCGGCCGTCGTAGCTGACTAAGTAAAGCGCTCTGAAGCAGACCCTGTGGCCTGGGAACTTTTGACTCCCCCTGTACATAGCTCCCATTCATGATCTTCATTTGCATGCATCCATATTGCTATTTGCCTAATCTCTAATCCGTTAATTTGTACCTCCATTGCCTAGTGCAAGTTCAGCACTGTCGTAACCTCCCAAATTTGGTACAAGGCCACCCCACCACCCGACGGGGTGGAAAAAATAGAGTGGTTTTAGGCATGCACTGAATCTGTAGTTGTGCCAGCGAAAGGTCTGCTAAGCATGGCTTTGCGCGGCTTAGCAAGGTTGTTCACGGTTTGACGACGCTCAAGCATCGTCTTAAGGGTGGACGCGAGTGCGCCTTTAACACCGCATTTTCATACCGCAAATTTTAGGCCATTACATTCACTGCGTTCATTTGCGAGTTTCGCGTTATTCCTCATTATTCCTGCACCCAGCACCTCGTGAGTTCTATATAGATGGCACCAACGTCCTCGTTTAATATCACACCGCGCAGAAAACGCAGTCGTCTTCATTCTCGCGCGCAGACACGAGAACACTACGCTGTCGCCGCATCCGATCACGCTTCGTGTAAAACTGCAACACACTCTCGTACTGCGCAGTAAACATTGTCGTCTTCATTCAGTTCCGACCGCCAAACACTCGCGCTAAACATCGTGGTCTTTCTCAAATTCCATCTGGACCGTAAATACGCAATACACATACGACATGTCGATAAAGACATACGCCGCTGCAATGACGGACAGGCTGCGGAGACCATCGGATAGCGAGAAGCTAGACTAGTTCCTTGCTGAGAAGAATATCACGCACTGAAGTGAGTCAAGGTCGAAGCAGCATCAGCAACTGCGGCTGCGTCCGATGGCTAACGCTCATGAAACTTGGTTGAAATTTCAAGGATAATTGAACCTAAACTTTTTATAACATTTCTTGTTTAAGGTGGTTTATAGGGAAGGGAAGGCGCATTTTATGCCTCACTTTTCAGTGGGCAGCTACATTTGATTTGCAAATTGTTTTATAGGAAGATAATGGCGCAGTATCTATAACGCTCTTGGTGGACGCTTATTTAATAATTTCACATGCTAGCAAATTATTCTAAACAATTTTCATGTATGCATTCCAACCAGCTTTTAGCTAGGGATCCAGATGTTGTGACAACATACCCTGCACTATTTCACTGAAATAAAATTACTCAATCAATCAACCCCGCAGTAATGGAAGAGAATGGGTTTCAGTTAAAATGTCAAAGGTTAAGGTCATCGCGACAAACTGGGCACAAATTCCAAGTTGCACCACGAGTACTAGAACTTACGATCTAAAGCCCTGCTTATGAAGCTCCTGCCAACTCGATATCATTAATTCAATAATTCGATGTATAAAAAAGACAATAGAAAAACTTGCCTGTGTTCTATAAACAAGAATACGTTGCACCGGTGAACGGCGGTGGCAGGAGCGCGCGCAGCAATCAGAGAACACGCGCGGTCGCCGCCAAGGAGGAAAAGGGGAGCTGAGCTGGGGGGCTCAGAGGGGGGCGGATCTGGTTACGAGGCACAACTCCGACGACGACACGAAACCCAGGAATGGGCTTCATAGCGCGGCACTCTAAAAATTTGGTCCCAGGTGGTTTCTGTAAGAGTGTCGAACCAAAGTTTTTCTCAGGATCGGTTTGGACATGGGTGCTTATTCGGGTACAGTTCTAGGTGCGCCTCCGGACGGAGATTCCTCCTCGATCTGAATCGATTAAACCAGATTAAACAAATTTAAATCAGCCGTGGATAAAAACAGAACTCGAATGGGGATCAGTTTCTAATCACACATATAGATGGTGATTCCATGACGTCTATATACACAAAGTAATGAAGTAAGTTTTATGCGAGATGTTTAAACTTGTGCAATTTGCGCGTACTCTCCGAGGGAACAGGTTATTTGAGACTAAAGCTGCAAATTCAAATAAAAAACATTTTACACGCTGTTTAAAAATTCAACAAGGACCACATATGTGAAATTGCTGCTTGTTTGCGTATGAACATCGTATTTCAAAACTGTCTGAAACACCGTCGCGCATGAAGTAGGTATCCAACTCAGGAGTGGATTTTATTAGAAGTTGCCACCGAAGACGAGCAAGGATATTGCATTATTGAGCTAATAAATTGCAAATCGTGAATTGCGAGAACGGGAGATTTAAAAATGTTTAAATTGATTCTGTGAGCTCGAGAAAACATCAGAGGTATGCTCAAACGTTTTTGCGTGCATGTAATTGCAGGCATGGTTGACATATTCTGCTGTAAAAAATAATGTTCATCATATATTGAAGTAGCTCATGCCCTCACGCGTACTGAAGCAGGGAGAAATGCTAAAACAATGCTGCCCAATTAGGAAAAGTGTCTGCGGTTTACGTATACAGTTTAAGTTTCAAAAGGGACCTAGCCTTAGAAGGGTGCGGTTAGGGATGGAGCCGGAAATTCTGACCACCTGTGGTTCTTTAACTTCGCATTTAAAGGTGCTTTTCGAAGGCATTTTTGTTTGTTTTGTCTCTTTCTGTAAGCAAGTGAGCGTCTCCGTAAACACGAAACATGAATTTCAAGCGCTGGTGCGTTTGTAAAGAATAATTATTTCCGTCCCAGGCTTTTTCTGCTGTTTAACCAGAAAATTTCCGAGAGCGCTTTTTTGAAGCTCAGTGGAAGAATAGAATGCGCGTTTAGAAAACAAAAAGGGTTATTTACCGATGTACCATTGATCAGTTACACAACACATTAATATTCCCCCTAAACATTTGTAAACAAATTCACACTGGGCACTCAAATATTTATTTAGTTCATTTCAGTTGGTTTGACGTCCGAAAGTGACTCTGGTTATGAGAGACACCGAAGCGGAGGCCTCCGGAAGTTTCGTCTACTTTGGGTTCTTTAACGTTAATTGGCATCGTGCACAACACATGCGCACCTTGATTTTCACCTCATCGAAACGCGGCCAAGAAAGAAAGAGGGGAGGGGTACATGAAAAGAGACAGGAAATGAAGTACATGAGAACGGGGGAGTTGACATAACACGAATCATGTCATTTGCACAAAAGGGCGGCCTCAAGGTCTCATCATCATAATCTCCAATTAGGCCTAAACACCAGGTTGAGATGGTTGTTGACTAGAGAAATAAACGGGCGAGAACTTTGTCTCGTGAACTCTTCTTCTCCAAAGAAAACGTTATTCTGACAAGTTAGAAAACGCAGACGTCCAGCTTGCTAACAGAGAAGGCTAACAGCTTGCTAACAGTATGTCATCGTGCTGAATTGATCGCATGCCCAGATTGATTATATTTCGCATGTTGTTTAACATTCCATCGTAACTTCCAGGAAGTACGGCAATACTGCAGCCTCATTGTGGCAACCGAGCCCCTTTTGAAGAGGCATTAGACGAATGAACTTACCATTAGTCAAGTATGGCTGCCGCATCTGAATTGCCATCATAATCAACGCGAATAATTAGGGAACGTTTCTTACCCTACGCATAAAATTATTCTATTTTTATATTACGAAAATTCTAGCACACATCCCTAGGACATACACTATAACTATGTTATGAATTTATATGCACTCTTGATATTGAATAATTGTCCAGTCATTTTCGATCATATTGCTTAAGTATATGCATTTCCAGAGACGTCATTATCAATTCCTAAATTAATATAAAATCATAGCGCGGATTATTAACAAAATGAGAACGAGAAACTGTCAAACCTGCGGTAGTATGATTTCTTTTTTTTTTTAAGTTTCTTCACCATTGACGACAGCACCTCACCCTGAAGGTTATGCTTTGAAAATCACAAGTGGTGCTTTGGCTCACATCTAAAAAGAATATGAAAACCTGAATAGTAAAAGAGAGAATAGTAATAAAGCTGGTTAACGTTGAGACGGTTGAGCTCTACCAAGAAAAATATTCCACTCCTCTTTCAAAACGAAGTCGTCTCTTAAGACGAAAACTACTAAAAAACAAAAAGAAAACAACAAATTCTTACTCCCTGTTCTTTGTGAAGAAAAGAAAGAGGAAGTAAAGTGCTGGGGCGCGCGGATTGGCGCGAAGCTGGAAGAATTGCATTTCAGCCTTTTTTTTTTGTTTCTTTTTTTTTTTTTTTTTTTTTTTGCGGAGTCGCAAAACATGCATCTTGAGAAGAAATAGAAATTCAGAATATCCGTTCAAAGCAGGGCACTACCAAAGAGGAGCCTGAGTAAAGACATCACCTCAAAGTTTGCCTTTCTCGGTAAAAGCACACCCGACCACTTTCACTAGCATTTACCATTTTTTTCTATGTTTTTAACAGTCATCTGTATATCTCTAATAACTAGCTAGCGACATCCTTTTTTTTTTTATTTCTCTACTAAGATGGCCGTCGTCTCAGAAGGCGTGAAAGATCAAAAGTTTCTCATGCGGAAACTTGTAACAAAAAAAAAAAACCTTAATGGAAGAAAAGAAAACAGCAAAGAATGATAGCCCGACGTCGACAGAACCCGCATCTCGGTATGGAGAGACGCGGATAAAGCGTACCAGTCTGCAAATACCGCAGGCATCCACGAAAGTGAGCAGGGATGGGGCTTGAAACAAAAGCCCCCGTCGCCTCTGTTCTACACTCGCCTCTTATGAGCGAAAACAGGGAAAGAACGGGTAAGAGGGGAGGGTGAGATAGATAGACGTCCTCATGGCATATCCGAATCGTACACGCCGAACCGCGTTTTAAAAAACGGCGCTCGCAGGCAAACTAACAGGCTTTTTTCGTGTTTGTTTGTTTGTTTGTTCGTGGAAAAGAAAGACAACGGGAAAGGGACAATGAGGAAAGCAGCCTCCCGCAAACGTCACTTTTCAAGATCCGCTTTGTCTCCTCCTTCATCCTTTCTTCAACTGCTTTTTCATTCCCATTTTTACTCTCCATTCTTCTCCCTATTCCTTCTATACCGAGCTGACGCAGCTCAGACGCTAGCAAGAGAAGCCACAGCCAGTTTCTCGAGTCAGCGCAACACTCCCTAAATAAAAGGGAGCAATGACGAACGTTGGCAGGAAAGTCGAAGGAGATGAAGAGAGACAGAGGGCCAAAAAGGAGCTGGTTTGAAACCGCTGTCTCCTGCGTGTTTGTGAACCAGCTTTCCCCCAAATTATTTTCGTGTTTTCTTGCTTTACCCCACCCGCCTTTTTCTCCCTATTTTCTCCCTAGACATTCCTGCATTCTTTCGATCAGATCCCTTTTTATCTTCCGACGTTTTGCAAAAGCTGCAAAAGGACAGTGAGTTGCTTTATTTTCACTTCTTTGTTTTGGCATTTCGCGCATTGTTCAATTTTGCGAGCCTCTTTTCGACGTCTCGGTCGAATAAATTAGGAAAAACTCTCTCCCTGCGTTTTGCGCAAAGGCATCAGTTCTGGGGTGAAATCAATAAAACAAAAATATATAATTCGGTGGAGGAGAGATTTGGGGGAAACATGTGAGGTAGCAGTGGAAGGGGGGAATAGTTGTGGTAGGAAGGGTACATCCAGCGTCTATCCTGAACTCAACGCTCTATAACGCTGCGAAAACGATGCAAAACAATATATAAATGACGATGAAAATGGACGACACATTACAAAAAGTAAAAACAAATGCGCACAGTAAAAAAAGAAAGAGGAAAACAAAACGCCTCGAGATGAGGCGGCCGAGCTACGAAAACTTGTCTTCCATCCTTGTCTCCTCCACTTCTTCCTCAAGGGCGCTTCTTTCCTTTTCTCTATGCATGGCTGGGAAAAGAGTGGGAGATCGCATCTTTCGAAGACTGAAGATGCGATAGACGTGCTGTACGGTTGGGTAAAGAAAGAAGCGAGGCGAGGGTAGAAATGAGAGGAATGAGTGAAGGCTGAAAAGTGTGCAAAAGAGATCACGAAAAGAGATACAGTAAAGCAGTGCGAGAGAAAGTTGTGCGAACGCCCACATATTAGAGAGAGGGAGAATGTGTGTGTGTGTGTGTGTGTGTGTGTGTGTGTGTGTGTGTGTGT
>JAJIZL010125091.1:56803-83959 GCA_023969395.1 Amblyomma maculatum
TCAAGATCGGCGGACGCACCACCATCCTAATTCTTCATATACTGTGCAGGCCCAATGTCATTAAAAGGTCGTCAGGAATACCGTTCTCGTTTTCAATAGAAAGATAAATGCCTGAAACTGGGAGGATTACGCAAAACATCTTTCTCAATAGTCCTTTGAAGGATGTCCCAGAAAAGATCCTTTCCTTTGCAACTACACTTTAACAGGCAAAGTCCCGCTATGTAGTCAGAAAAAGTGTCTTGGCTGCTGGAGTAAAGTGCATTTTTAACTGTTTAACAACGTCTTGACCTGTGCATGCACTGTACATGATCATATACAGTTGTGGAGGGAACGGTGAGTCACATGTATCGTTTTTAAGTATTTTTTCATAGCACATGGCTAAGGTAATCAAATGAAAATTGTGTGAGAAGTAGACGGCAAACTACGCCACGCAGTGCACGTGAGTCCAATAAATGTG
Organism: Amblyomma maculatum; assembly: GCA_023969395.1. Classification (NCBI taxonomy): domain Eukaryota; kingdom Metazoa; phylum Arthropoda; class Arachnida; order Ixodida; family Ixodidae; genus Amblyomma; species Amblyomma maculatum. The sequence goes on from JAJIZL010125091.1 coordinate 57,261, forward strand.
TGTGTGTGTGGGGGGGGGGGGGGGCGGGGGTGCGACGACCATGGCTTCGCCCCCGCTTCCAAGAGGGAGCGTGGCCTGCCACAGCCGCACATCCAACAACGCCGCACGACATCTCCTGGCAGCTCAATAGACCAAGGGGCGCAATGAGCAATCGCCTCCACCGCCGGGTTTTTGTAAAGGGTGTCGACTATCCATTATACTATACTATGAACCAGGTGATAGAAAACGCTCTAAAAAAAACCAAGCCCTATATACATACCATTCATTTATTATGAAAAAGCATCTACTCAGTTGAATCTTCAGCAGTCATGAAGGCATGGCGAAATCAGGGTGTATATGAGCCATATGTGGGAGTACTGGAAGATATCTATAACGGCTGCACCGCAATTATACCTCTCCATCAAGAAATTGACGCAATTCTCCTAAAGAAGGATATTACATTGAGACACGAGTACTACTTCCCAGTACTATTAGTAGCTTGTTTAGAGGAAGTATTCATAAATATTGAATGGGAGCGATTATGGACCAGGTTGGTGAAGAATGACTCAGGAATCTGTTATTAACTGATGACATTGTCTTTCTTAGTGACTCAGGGGACGAATTGGAAAGAATTATTGTTGCCTTAGACAGGAAAAGCAGAAAATTAGGCCTGGAATTTAATAAGCTGAAAACTCAAGCAATGTTCAACAGCCTCGGTAAGGAACTGCAGTTAAGAATTGGTAGCGAATCAGTGGAAATTGTGGGCGATTGTCCTTACAAAGGACAGGTAGTAACCGCAGATCCGGACCATGAAAGGGAAGTAACTAGAACAAGATCGGTATGAAGCACATGTGGCAAGAACTCGCGGATTATGACTGGAAGCTTACCGGTATCACTCGAGAGGAAAATATAAAACAGTTGTACGTTACCGATACTCACCTGTGGGGCTGACCCATGAATGCTGACGGAAAGGGTCCTACTTAAGCTGAGGAAAACGTAGAAAGCTATGCAACAGAAGATGATATTTGTAACGCTAAGAGATAAAAAGCGTGTAGAGTGGGTCAGAGAAAAAAAAACTCAAAATACTGAGATGACTTTCTAGTGACAATCTAGAAGCCGAAATGAGCATGGGCAGGATATGCCCATTGCAAGGATAACCGATGGTCGATTAGGATGACGAATTGGATTCCAAGCGACGGAAAGCTTAAGCGGGTGCGGAAGAATATTAGGTTGGCAAATAAGGTTAAGAAGTGTGCTGGGGACAAGTGGATACAGCTAGCAGTAAAACTAGTTAATTGAAGGAGTATGGAAGAGACATTCGGCCTAAAATGGGCATAGACAGGCTGATGATGATTATGATGATGCAAGTGTTTCTCCCACAATCAACGCGGCGTTCTCTCCCACGACGTACGTACCTGGGACGCAGCAAGTGTTAGAGGATAAAGTGTAACCTAAACCTAACACATTAGTTGTGGTTTAACTCTGGTTAACCCTAGTTGATTTGCGATAGCCACGGCGGGAGCTTCTTTCGCCTGCTACATTATTCCCTTATCACACCCTCTCAATGTAAGGTGCTACATTATTGAGGACACTTAAGCTCATCGTTTAAGATTATGACGCGAGAGCATAAGCTACCAGCTCACATATAAATGAGAAGGGTTTAATGCTGCTGAACCAAATGTGGAACGAAAGCATTATCTGCCGGTGACCGAGCGGTCTTCTTCTTCTTCTTCGCTGCCGTTCAAGATCAAACGCAGCCCTTCCCGGGACGACTCGATGGGTCGAAACCTGGCGCAGTATTGCTATCACAAAAAAAAGCTTCACATAACGCGGCCCAAGGTCATATTTAAGAGAAAGAAAAGTCACAGGATGATTACGAATCTTTAAGTCAAATGCTTCATAATTGGCTGTAAGAAGAGAGGATATAATTTTTCGAATATGTTTTTCTGGCAACACCAGAGAGCCGTTGGTGTATCGGACTAGCTTAGGCGTGATGAAATGATTTCAAGAAAGAGTATTTTAAAGGTATAACTTGAAGTAGTCCAGCAGTAAAAGTGTTTCAACGATATCACTTACAGTAGTTCGGAAGTGAAACTTTTTAAATGTGTCCCAGTACTTATGAAGTCAACCAGTGCGTATGTTTACGAACGCTTGTTAACCGGTCCTTCACATTCCCGCACTCTCGCCATAGACTCCTCCTTCCGTGGTATCCATAATCCGGGCTATAGTCGTGGTAGCAACCTCACGCTGCGTATTCCTCTACCCTATTTATAAACGCTTGCTTCGTAGTAGAGACCTTTCGAGTTCTTTCCGCGGTAGCCCCCTTCGGTTGCGGATTCGTCCGCTGCGGCCATGATCTTCTCTTTCCACGGAAGCCACCTTACGGGTTCTTCTCGGGGCGTTATCCTGAAGTTGTGCATCCTTCCGCCCATGTCGCAACCTTTTCCTTTTACGAAGCTCAACATCCGGTCTCACCGTGGTAACCACCTTTACCTTGTCCGCCCCTCTCGCCATTATCTAACAAGCCCCTAGGGCACCCATCCCTTTTAAACTTCCCTCTCGTTTGTCCCCTTAAAACCGGATGAGTGTTTCCTCTCTCACGCTTCTTACCATTTAAGTCGCTTTGCCTGCGGATGATGACGGTGCGAAATTGAAGAAGGAGCTGGTAAGAGCTAGCGTGGTACAAAACTATTGCAACGTAAACTGCGGCAAACCAACTGGATCTGGTGTCTTCCCAACCCAAAGCGCAGTATTGAGTCCCTGCTCTGCGGCGCCTGCGAGAAGTATTGCTTCCCATTAGTGCTAACAGCCACAAAATCCTGGAGACTCTTCTGTCTGCCCTTTGTCACAGTAGCCGCTTGCTGCAGGCATCATTGTCACCATCATTTTATCAACTTCGTATTTTCTTCCTTTCGCAGTCAGGTGACCGACCTGGATTCGATGTTTCAACCTTAAGCATAGTAGCCTTTTCATTGAACCTTCAAGGGTGAGGAGGGAGGAGGAGGGTTATCAACTCTACAGAAGAGAAAAGAGAGGGCAAGCAACAAGGCACAGTAGGAAGATCAGTGGGCACGCCAGTGAGCCCAGCAATGGCGTCGCAGCAGCAGCGGCAGCACCTGGCGGACATGGCGCCGTCGTTGGGTGACCCAGACGCGTTAGCCACACTATAGTGCACTATAGCCAAAGCGTCGACGAAGCCGATCGGTCAGCGGCGTTCGTCAGCACTGGCGAAACAAGGTGCCCGACGGTGCAGTCTCATAAAGCAGCTCCCTTTCCGAGAGGAAGACGAAATGGCTGCAGCTTTTTGGACAAGACAGGGAGAAGAAGAGAGTTCGCGGGGCGAGGTAGAAAGGAAGGCCGAAGAGCCCCGAGTGAAGGCGAGCCCCGTGGAGAGCGAGAAAAATAGGGGCGGCCGTGTACCGGCGAGCTGGCGTCCGCCATCTGCGAAGAACGACCGAGCGCGGCGAGACAAGAGACGACGTACGCACTTGCAACGGCCCAGCCCCCCTACGCGGAAGTAAGGAAAGAGAAGCCGGTGGTTGGATTCGACGAGAATCGCTCACCAGGAAACGACCAGAGGGCACAGGAATGTATAGAAAGGAAATATGACACAAAGGTAGAGAAAATCACTCACCCCCCGTCGGCCTCAATGAAAGACAACTAAAAGATTAGCAACATGCCTTGAATGCGCATGTACAAAAAATATCAAAGAATAGCCAGGATGGAAAAGAAGTGGGGGAAGATGTGTGCAAAAGGGCGGCGAAGAAAGTGTGTTCGCGCACACCGGAGCAGCGGAAATACATGCCTGGCCTGACGCACGGACTGATGGACGGACCGACAGCAAGCTTACGAAGAAAAGAACAAGAACGGCTAAAGAAGAAACAAAAAAAAACCTATATTTTTCTTGCTGGTTATGCTACTGCGGGAGCTTCTTTTTCTATTTCGCACTTGTTGTCTACGTACTTTGAGTGCCTATATGTGGGCGCCAAAGCCCGCTGACGCGAGCGAGCACGGCGGCTGCATGGCAAGCTCGGCAAACTGCGTCATGACTGGAAAAAAAATGAAAAATGTGAGTGAGAGTGTAAGAAGGAAAGGTGTACAACTATTCATACCTCTCCTCCTTTTCTGCAATCTCCAGGTGTCGCTGCAATATACTCTTTTTACTCCTTTAGTTTTGTCTGTTTCTTTCGTCTAATGGCATTTTCCCTCTCCCTCATTCTCTTGCCAAGTTCTTGCGCACACTGCAAGCAGTCTCTTGGTGAAAACAAAAACAAAATAGGAAATACCGAAGGTGGCAAGAGGAAGAGGAGGCAGGCTAGAAAGCAATACATACTAAGGCAGCAGAAGCTTCGTGTTTCCCCATCTCCTCTTTTTCCCTTCGTGTACGCGTCGGAATGCGCGACGCTGTGAGATACGGGGCCACGCCAGCTAGCCGCTCTCTTCTGCACAATTTTACTTTCTGGTCTCCATATCCCCAGCCTCCTTTCCTTTCTTTCACTCCCGATCCCTGCTCAGAACGCAATCCCGGCAGCGCTCGTTGCTCGTTCCCTTCCTCTCCATTCTCTTCCGCATCCCCAGCATCGGATCCTAACCTCTTCTTTCTCTAATCTTTCGTGCCGTCGTCGGAGCGACACAGGCTACGCCTTCTTTCCCAGCCATCCCTCGCTCTCCTTCGCTCGATAAGGTGCAGTGGTTTCCATGGCGACGACTGTCGTCCCTACGCACCCCCTTTCCTCATCCCGTCTGTCCCCGTCGTCATTCCGTTTCGTCCGGGAGTCGCGATCAATACTGCGGCACGATGCGCACCATCCAAGGCGCATGCGCAGTGGGTTCCGGCGATCCCGAGCTGTTGCTGCTTTATTCGCCGCCCACGTTGCCATGGAACCCCGGTGCCTTTGCTTTCGCCCCTTGCATCACTGCCACAGAGCTGCGGCGTAGGGAATGGGTGAGGGATGCAGGGGAAGACGAGAGCGAGAAAGGAGAAGGCGCTGTGGAATGGAGGAGATTGGCGATGTTGTTGGGGAGCTCTTGGAGAATCTCTCCTCCTTTCTCCGGCTCCTCTCGCTCTAGCCCCTCTCGAGCGAAGAGCGGCAGTGCGGTTGCTTCACTTTGTTCTTCTAGCTCGAGCGAGCCTCATCCGTATTCTCGAGCCGCTTCGCGCACATTCCCGTCACTTCTTTAGTTTGCCGTTTCTTTCTACATCCCCCTCTTTCTCTCTCAGTCTTCTTTTTCGTTGTCGCCTTAGACCGTTTCTTTTTTGTCGGCAGAAGTACCACCGCTGCAACAATATCTCTCCCCTCCTCAGACGTCTCACCTCTCCCTCCTCACCCTCATCTTTCCCTCAACTGAGTCTTCATCCCTATTCCCCAGGCTTCATCCCTCCGCCCTTAAAGATCTCTAGCTCGTAGTTCAGCTCTTTCGTTTTTCCATTTATTTATATTTGTCTCCCTGCCAGCTTTTAGTTGTCCTCTTACCAAAGCGCCGCACTGGTCGTCTGCAACTATTACGGGATTTTTGTGCGAGCATAAGAGGGCGACCAGACTTGGTAGCCTCACCCGCTTCCTCCATATTCCGTTCCCAGCTATCCCCCTCCACCTTGTCTGCCTCCCTTTCTTTTCCCTACTTCCCACTGTCGCCGCTGCTACCCTTGTGCGCCCACCTTTTGTCCTGTTCACTGCTTTGTACTGCGCCGCAGAACTTCGCGTGTTGTCAATTTCCCCGGCACGCGCTCGAGCGCTGTGCCAGTGTTCGTTTGCTTAACGCCGGCCTTTCTTGCCACGGGCTCCAGTCCTGCGTGCTTTAAAGTAACGGAATGGGGAAACGCCGGAGGCATGGAAGGGATAGACGGGTAGCTAGGGAAGAAGGGGAAACCGGGTGATGTGGGAGGCGAAAGTAGAGGCTGGAAAGGAATCAGAGAGAGGGTGAAAGTATTTCAAGATGGCGACGTGCCTTCTCGCAGCAGCATCCCGATGCAGCGGCCTCGGGACCCTCGCCACACAACCCGCGACCCCTGGCATTAAAGGGCGGCTTTGCTATTTCTCCATGCATGTGCGTCGTCTGAAGAGCCGCACTTGTTACCTCCTCTACTTGTTCAGGCATCTGATATTCCCCAATCGTAAAACAGTTCTCGAACAATCTTCCCATCCCCATTGCCACGCCATCGAAAGTTGAGACAAGTGGCTTTACGATTCTGTGCCCGGAAGGCACCGATATTCAAAGGTTTTTCTCCATCCTTCGTCCTACGCTATTCAACGTCGAGACGAGAAATTTCGAGAGCAGAAATGTAATGTGGCTTCAGCCGTCTTTATTTATCAGTCAACTGTCTGTAGGGTTAACCACACCGTTCGGTGTTTCCTACTTTAACACCCTCTTTCCAGTAGCTACCTGCTTTAGGTTTGTTTTTGTTTTTTTCTTTCGTAATGTAGCGTGAATTCAATTGACAAAAAAAAACGCATATATTCTACAAGATACATCATGTCTCACAAAATGCTAGAATTCTGCCCGCGGTCAGGTGCCACTTCTTTTCCCCCTGGTTGAGATTTCACCTATGCAAAGCAGTATCTCTCATAACACAATCAAGCTAGAAAAAATAAACCCAGCTTACTTGGCTCTTTTATTTACAGACGCACAAACAATCGCGCACCTTTGCTCCACGAGATGTGTTTCATATTCAATTCGGCGACAGGCTTGAACTTTCCGGTTTAAGCCTATCAAGTGTCTCGCGGTTTTATACTACCCGCGGAACTATTTATCATAATTCGCATGAGCACGCATATCTGACCTCTTTTTCTCCTCGGCTCGTTGCTCAACTAAGTGTCTTTTTTCATTTTTGTAGTTTGACGTACTATGCTTTCCTGCTGCATACCGATGCGCTCCAGCTTCTACGCGGGCGCCATACCACTCCACTTTCGACTTTCGCTGCGGGATTACGGAGGGTTTTGCATAGAAGATAGGTTTAACTCCCGGCTGAACTGCGGTTGGTGCTGGCGGCTACTTTCAGGAAAAGCCGGGAAAAGCGCGGAGTTAAGCTTTGGAGCAAATCGCATCTTTTCAGCCCTGATACATAATCAATGAAGTAAACTAACTGTAAGGGCAGCGGATTTGCGTTCATAGCATGTTTGAGGAGAGGTACGCGAACTGAAAAGAAGCTGTAAAGGCCGTTCCGTGGTTTTAGGTTTTTTTATTCATTGATGATCAGAAACTAAAGCCTAATAAAGCAGAAAATGATTAGTCAAACATTTGAAAGCGGACTTCCCTAAAGGGGGTCGTTTACAGCAAAGTTTTTTTTTTTGTGTGTGTGCTTTAGGAGGGCGAAAAAAAAGGCAGGTTTTCAATAGCGTAATAAAAAAAAAGCAACTTTCGCCACAATAAAAAGAAAGCATTGCGCCGGCAAAATTTCTTATAAGGATGAAGAGCATGGGTTATTTATGACTGCGGGAAATTCGCACTGCAGACTCAAATATGTCCAACTACAAGAAGGGGTCAAACATATCAAGTTCTATTCTCTAGTCGGTCTACGGAAGCCTAAACAAATTTTATTTTCATTGCTCAGGGACATCCTCAGGCTATCTGAGTGCCATCTGCAGTAATTCTTAGCTGGAATGGACGCTTGCGTAAGCAGCAACGTGCAAGCAGAGCCTCAGCCGATATTGATCTGATGAAACAGGCTTTCCCGCCACGCGTAACGAAGATCTGGGATTGTAAGCGAAGTGTTTTCTTCGGTACATGCTTCAAGAATAGGACGTTCTTTCACCGTGCGTCAGTGTTACGACATGTCCAATACGCCTAGGCGCGGATCGTGAATGCCTGAGGAGATTACTCCGGGTGTCCCATTCTGCTCATTGAGCCCGTCTTGTTTCACACCACGTGTACCCACTATCCCCCCACCAACTCAGATGGGTTCCATCTCCTAAGCCTCTTAACGCCTATTCAGTTTGACATAATCTGTGTGGTGTTTCGTTTTCTCTTTGGCTTGGATCCCGTGAACATGTCGGTCTGAAATGGGCATGAACAAATGAAAAGATTCCCCGGAAAGAAGTGCAGCTGCTAGGCCAGGCAGCCAGCCGAATCGTCCAGAAAGACCGCACTGAGAAAAAAAAAAAAAAAAAAGCAGAGTTAATATACGCCTGACCATGTTATTCAACAGTCAGAGAAGGGAAAAGGTTCGGTGTTTTCCTTATGTGGGGTGAGAGAACAACGCATAGATCACTAACAAAGCCTGCGTTCGACGTTATGCGAGCCGACTCCGTTGTCGCTACCATTACGGAGCGGTTACCAAGGCAACGACGCATAGTTGCATCCGCCATATACCTTGCGTGAGACAGAGCTCTGGCATGATAACCTGCCTTTATCTTGCTTATACCACGTGCTCATGAGCGCTCGCGCCTCCGAATATACTTTTACTCCGATTGCGACATCTATATTTGATACATTTTACAAGGCGTCTTAAACTATATGAGGAACATGCGAACGCGTACGTTAATTATACGTCAACAGGTGTGCTATGTAAAAAGATATGTTGATGACGCCACACCTATGCAAACGACGCGGGCAGCATAATTCAGGCATGCGAAATATATTTGATAAACGTGTTCCGAAAAAAAAAATGCTAGAGAATGCTTTCAGCTACGGTAATTATTTAAACAGCCTACTACAGCAAAGTGAAGGCAAGTTGGGAAGACGAAATCGAGGATGGGACAGCACAACTGAACGAATTCATGCGGGCAGTAAACTCTGGCATTGTCTTCCTAGCGCATGATACAATACGCCTATATGCTAGCCAGTGGAGCGCACCGCCGCATGACAATAACCAAACGAAGTAATATGGAGAAAAGGGGGTGTGGTGTCACAACCTTCCTTTATATGTTGCTTCGAATAGCTGTTGACTTGAACAAGAAATGTCCAGATATTTTGTAACAGTCTCGTTTCGTATAATACTAAATACTTAAGCCAACCCTACTGAAAAAGTTGTGTGAGGCAATACCTTCACATTTTCTCACACAATCTCACTCAATTAACATAAGAAATCACATACAAGTCGCATATAATTGCATAAGGTCTCATAGCTTCTTGTATATTGTTATAAATTATGTACGATATTTTAAGATAATGATGTGAACCGTATGAGAGTCTACATGCGATTAGATGAGATTTTATGAGGTTATTGCCACATAGAACTTTTGTTTTTTTCAGTAGGGAAGTGCAATACCTGCGAACGTTGACAGAAGCTCGAGAATTACTTCAAACTTAACAGAAACGAATGTTGCCACACACGGGAAACCTTCTCTCTGAGCGTTGTCGAAATAACGAGACGCGAATTTCGCTGTGTGCATGTCACGATTAATAAATCGGAAAATAATCACTAGCGCGAAGACGGAGGCGTCTCTATTAAAGTCAAATGACATGAAACAGGGATGCAAAGCGCTGAACGTCATAATTCCAAGCACACAATTTCAAGAAGTTTTCATGGGAAGCAGATGAGAGAAATATGCATTTCTAAGGCAGTCATGCAGTGAAAAGGGTGACTGTGAATATACCTGGATTATGAGTTAGGGCTGATTCTTTTTGCTTAGCCGAATGAGTACGGTCACAGGCACTGCAAATGGGGCTACTGAGCAAATCTGGTGCTGCTCTATAAGATGAAGGGAAAAGGTAACGACATACCGACCTAGGTACTAACCTTGGCAAACTGCATGAATGACTATAGCTTACAATATCATCACAACCAACATTATTGCTCAGGTTGTTGCGGGATGAGGTTCAAATTGCCTGCAACCATTCATAACTATTCACGCAGTGACGGCTACGGTGTATCAGCTAATTTACCAAATGTCGCAATAATCCGCCATGATCCAGGCAGTGTCCGCTATAGCCCTCTAACAGAAGACCGCTAGACAATTTCGTGTCAACCCATCCTAGCCCCTTCCTCCCCCTATCAGGTTCTTTATTTGAATAAAACGATTCTCGGGTGGGTTCATATCAGCAGATTGTTCTTCTCTTTCCGCCTATTGCACTACCTGCTTCATCTCCGCCGCTTGCTAGGCGGTTCACAGCTTGAATTACAGCATGTGTCCGAACCCTGGTCTGCACCTAGACTGCTTCATGCCTAAGCACTGGCAAGAAAAGCAAGACAGAGTAATTGTCTTGGTTACGCTTCTTTCATCACGCATAATGATGCTTACTACCATTTCATCATTTGGCTCTGCACCAACTACTGGTTTGGTTGGTTTGGTTTGGTTTGTGGATTTTATAATGTCCCAAAGCAACTCAGGCTATGAGAGACGCTGTTATGGAGGACTCCGGCAATTTAGGCCACTTGGGGTTCTTTAACGTGCACTGCAATCGCACAGCATACGGGCGCCTTGCTTTTCGCCTCCATCGAAAAACGGCCGCCGAGGCCGGGATTCAATCGTGCGTCCTTGGAAACAGTAGTCGAGCGGCGTAACCACTGCGCCACCCCGGAGGGGGCACCAACTATTGTGAAAACCGGAATATCGAGAGGGGTGAAAGCGGTAGATATAACATCATGACCGCCTTTAAAACACAGTGAGCTTCAAGATTTTTGTTGAAGAGCTTAGTAGTCAGAAGGGCCTCCATCCTCTGGTGCCCACCCCAAAGCAAACTGCCACAGCATGATGACCACTGGCAGCATAGTAATTCCCATGCAGCCCAATAAAAAAGGAACCCAGTAGCCTTTCTTATTCTTACACACGACATCTCACGAAAGAGAACGATAAACAAAATGCACAGAGATCCTGGCGCCCTCCAAAGAAAACTTTTCCAATGACGTCACTGTTTGCCACCGCTAATTGCAGCCACTAATTTGGAACGAACGTCGAGCACAAAAAACGCTCTTGCTTGGCGGCCATTGTTACACAGCGGGAGCTGCTGTTTGGACCTTCTGCAAGTAGTAGCGTCCATTTTCTTGGTGTTCCCTTCTGTTTTATTCTTTTTTTTTCTGTTCGATGTTTATGTAAAACATAAAAAAAAATTCATTACATAGTTGTTCCTCCATCCAGGCAGTTATTTTCATTACCCTCCCACTCCGGGCTGCCCCTTCAACTAACTCGCTAATGAATCTCCGTCGTCGTTCCTCGACGTAAAAAAAAAAACACTACAACTGCAGATCCTCTTTTGGCCGTGCTGAAACGGCCAAGCTGGCAAGGAAATGCACACACGTTCACGGGACAGTAGTCGCGGGCACATAACAAGCGTCGCTGTCGTAGTTGCTCCTTTATTTTTTTTTTCTCTTCTGTCGCCGTCGACGTGCCGGCATTATTACTTCACCGCATGCCCCGTCAGATGCAGTGTCGTGTTTGCGACAGTCTCTTCGTGGTGCCCACATCCCTTTCCAAGCTGGAGCGCATGCCACACTGCATGCATCTGGCGCCGACAAGCGGACAAAGGCGCGTTGCTGCCGTCGCCGCCGAACGACGGTTCGCCATTTTTTGCCCTCCGCCGTCCCCGCGGAATTGGACTGTTCGTCTTCGTCTTTCGTCTGTCTTTCTTTGGTTCACCCGTGGCCGCGAAACTTAGTCTTGCGTTACGGTTCCCTTGCCTTCAACACGAGCAGTTTTGCAATCCTCTGCAAGAATTGCACAATGGTTGACAAGCTTTGACTGGGGCATGCAGACTTCGTATTTTATGTGCTTTCTCGTATTTGTTTCTGTTTTTTTTATCAGGGAAAGGCTCTGCAATATATGACAGCGTCTTGTTCATCCCAATGCCCTAGAGCGATGAGCAGTGAGAGCAGGGCCTTTCTTACCTCTTCGTAAGGTGGCCAAGGAATCTGGGCACTCTCGCAACAACCCGATATTTCGCTGTGAAGATAACTTCATCTTTTTCTTCGAGCAGATAGGTTTTAAACGGCTACACCAACGTATTCCTTTCCTCTGCAGAACTATTTGCACATTGAAGAGAACTCCAGTGGGTAGCATGTGCAGTGGACGAAATTTGTCCACTGATTCCGACTAACTTAAGGCTGGAGGCGCCAAACGGGCCGAAGTACACACGCAGTACTACTCCCTTGTAGTGTTGATGTGACCTGCACTAGATACACTCAGGAGGAGGAGAATCGCTTGTAGTACTTTGGTCTTTTGTCTAGGAAGAAAGGAGGAGAAAGACATTGAATAACTCGAAGTGATTATATTGTCACGTAGCCGTTTAGGCCCGTAACCAGAAGGTTGGTTTTAATAGGGGGGTTGACCTAGAAGGCACAGAAGAGTAGGTCCAGAGAGCACTGAGAGACAGCAGCCGACTTCAGCTTCTTCTCAAAACGCCACGAGACCACTTCTTCCAGTCCGCGCACGAGACTCTCGATGAGCTGCCGCCTAGCGGCTGCTGTTGCACACGCTACAATATACATGAAGTTTGATTGGATCAACCCTAAAGGGGCTGGTCCTCACAAGCACTGGGTGGAGTCCCTAGTACGGGACCCCAGTGGCATCGGCTGCTGCCCGGGCGCGGTCCACCAAGCCCTCTTGGGCCTGTAGGTCACAGCAGCCAAGCAGGGTGGCCTGCCAGTCCTCCCGGTCGGGGTCGGGGTTAGGGGAGATAGCAGAATTGGATGGGCCGGCCCACACCATGTGGTAGATGTCTGAAGACTTCTCTGCACAGTGCGGACAGCTGCCCGAGAAAGAAGGGTCAAAGTGTTTCAGAGCTGCCGGGCACAGCAAAGTATTAGTATAAAAATGGAGCAGAAGCCGCTCCTCCGCCTTTGAGAGGCCTTTACATGGATGAGGATAAAGCCTATGGCCAGATTGGTAGGGAAGAACGATATCTTTGAAAGAGTAGGCAGAAGTGAATTGTAATTCTTGATTGTCGCGGTCGGACGGGAATGCCCGGTGAGAGAGCGCGCGAGCGGTGGCATCAGCTGCCTCATTTCCCTCAAGTCCCATGTGTGAAGGAGCCCAAACAGTATTTCGGCGAGCAGGGTCCCCGGTATATACGCAGTTTTGCGCAAGGAGGTAGGCTAGGTACGGTACCCAGCCTTGCTCGACGTTCCGACAGGGCCTTCGCAAATCGGAAATTATTGTTTTGGAAGTGGGATGACATACAGCCAACGCAATCGCGACGTCATCCGCGTATGCTACGTCCCGAGCTCGAAACGTAAGCCCGTTTACTGTCTTTGATTGGCGAACGACTGCGGCTGTATACCATCCCCATGGTCGGGGCAGGAGGCGTCCACGTAAAATACGTCGGGTTTTATTCCGTAGTGGCGAGCCAGGGCTTCCGCCTGCGCCAGGCGCCGGCCATTATGGTCCTCTCGGGTCATGTTGGCGGCAGGATGGCGTACGTGAAGGGCGCGTCTCCACTCTGATGGAATGCGTACTCGCTCTTCCATGAGAGTGTTATGTTGGATATGTAGTTGGGCAAGGAGGCAGCGACCCGACGATGTCTTTGAGAGATGTGTATATTGGTTGGTCAAGTGGGTTTCCCGCAACTCCTGAAATGTGTTCACCATACCCAGCCCCAGAAGACGCTGATTGGAGGTGTTCACGGAGAGGTCGAGAGCCCGTTTTATAATTTTGCGGAGGTTGACTTCGAGTGCGTCCTCGTCTTGATTCCGTAGGTGGTGGTACGGAGTCGAATAAAAATTCGACTGGTTACAAAGGCATGCGCCAACCACAAGGCTTCTTTACATCGTAACCCCTAGCGCTTGTTAGAAACCCGGCGAACCATGCGGCCCACCTGGTCCCCCACCTTACGTAGTTCGGCCAATGTCGTTTCTGACTGTGTTGATGTATAAAGAGCCCCAGTACCCGGACGTCCACACGTTCAGGAATTGGACCTTTCTCGAGAGACAACGCAATTTTGATAGTGCACTTTAGTGATGGGCGTATGTGCACAAATTCCCACTTTTGGGGGGAGCATTGGAGGCCGCAGCGGCGAGCATAACAGTCCACTATGGTCGCCGCCTGCTGCAGGTTGGTCTCAATATCTCAGAGGGAGCCCTGCGTCGCACACAAGGTGATGTCATCGGCGTACAGCGCATGCTGCACACCGTCGACAGCCCATAACTGGGCTGGTAGGTGCATCATTGGCCAGACTGAATAGCAAGGAAGAGAGCACCGCGCCCTGAAGTGTACCCCTGATTCCTAAGCGAAAAGGACCATGCTCCGTATCCTAGATTCTATTGTAAGATTTTTCGGTCGATCTTAAAATTGCTGAGTATATAGAAACACGCTTTTACCGCAGTTAGTCTTGGAGAGGTGGGTGAGAATGATCTCATGTGTGGCATTGTCGAATGACCCCTTCAAATGTAAGGCGAGTACGACCTTGTCATTGTGGCGGCATTCGACGGGGTCCAGGACAGCCCGATTGAGATGTAGCAAGACATCCTGTGCAGATCTGTGTGGGCGTAACCAGAACATGGTGTCTGCGAAAATATGTTGGGAGTCCATGAACTCGGACAACCTGTCACGTACCATCGTCTTCATGCGTTTACCCACACAGGAAGTCAGAGAGATGGGACGGTTGTTCTCCGTGTTTATAGCCTTGCCAGTTTTAGGAATGGTGACCAGGCCGGTTTTCCAGTCTATGGGGTGTGACACATACCCAATTCAGATTGAGTAATCCAATCCAGTAAAGACAGGTATGCCGGATCGGAGTAGGTACTGGGTGCACTAAGTCAACAAGGGGACCAGGGGTGCGTTACTACTGTTGTGAGCATAACCACACACCAACAGGCTCACCAACGGCGCATTGTTTTTTATTTCCCTTTCATCAATATTCATTCCCCCTAAAATCATTATAAGCCTCATTCTTGTAGATATCGATACTAAACATAAAAACAAAATATTCCCAACGTTTGCCTTGGACTCCTGTAAACTATATATATATATATATATATATACTGCATTTGGTAGTGCAAATCAATTTATTAATTCGAAACCTCAGCAGTAATGCAGATATGGCGTAAAGGAATTTTATGAAACACAAGCAGAAAGTATTTGAAAATTTACGTTGAAGCCGCGAAGCGAACATAGTCCTATATTATATATAATAAAATGCAAATATGCAATAGCATAAGGCTGGATCACACTGTCCCTCTCCACCACTTTTCACGATGCGTTTAGATGATATATTCAGGGAGATGAAGCGGACAGAGAGGTGATGATAAAAGATAAATGAGTTTATCTTAATAATCAGTGATCACTAACATGTAGATAATCCGCCTTGCGTAAGTGCAGAAGGACCACTATTCAAATCCAGCGCCGCACGGTTTTCCACAGGTTAAAACAAAACATTCACGTGTTGATGGAGTTGCATAAGCAGACCTGACGTGCGGCCTGATCTCGGTGACTGCTGTCACAACGCAAAACCTGGCAATTTACCCAGAACCTTGGAGTAGGGCCGCAAATTACCCCACAACAACGAAATTCGCCTCTCTGGTTCCTTAAGGAGGTTGAGAAACCTGGCTTGGGGGACGAAGAACCTCGAAAGCATCCTCCTGTTAGGGTATCTGTCTGAATGGTTGGCGACCTGGTAGACTCATATGGTGGAGTGAATGTACTTGGCAAAAAAGTGAATAAATACGTGTGAACATCAACAACAACGCTTGAAGGACGAGGGCCACGCATTCGGCTAAGACGAATCGTCCTCTAATGAAGATAACCAGGGATTCGACGCAACTGAATCATTTGAACAAATCCTATGCTGTTCCCATTCTTTCCCAATACACATAATCTCTACCCAGTAACCCAATTCCTTCCCTTAATCCAATCCCTTCTGCTACTTCCCAGGAGCGATTAGGAGAGTCTCCCCTAGCCCGCATCCTCGACTTTGGGTCGCTGTTGTAGCACTGACCCTTTAATTTTGTCGTACTTGTAGGACTTCCCACTTCGGATGTACGAAATCAAATTGTGTGCTCGCACACCAAATCTCTTATAATTCTAATTAAACTACGTCCATTATAGGTCTGTGGCACGGACAATGGCTCTTTGCTCTTGTTTGTTTTTATGACAGCCTCAAAATATAGACTATCTATCAAAAGCACCCCTTCGCCGGAATAGTATTTGGCCACTACTTGACTGAATACGATCGCCGCCGACACTTGGCACAAAGCGGATGCGGAGCAACTGAACAAAGATATGGTCAGACCTTTGACGCCGCGGAGGATGCTAAGAATCTCTGACTTTGGAGAAGCCGCCGTTGGATGCAACGTAGGAACATTTGACGCTAAAACCTCATTCAGTGAGGCCAGTACGGCAGTGCTGTTCAAAAAGCTATCAGTTATTAAATGGGATGTAGTGAAGCTTAGTGGGGCTAGGAGGCCAACTAAATTGCATTGGCGATTTTCACGAACTATATGAGGCGCCGCGGGGGTGCCAATATGGCGACCGCCAGAGAGTCTCCGTATGTAATCGTTCTGATCGCGATAACACATTTCCTAACATTGCACGAGCTATTCAAGTTGTTGCTCTTAAAACGAGCGCCTAGGGTTAGTTAACGTTTTCTATTACTCGGTGTTAAACAAACAGCCAATGACGAATTGGAGGTTTTCGGCCTGTGTCTGCGAACGTCTGCTTTGAGAGGCAAAGCGCACAAAATCATCGCCGGCGGTGCTTTTCATGAAATGCGACGTCCCACATGTAACGCTGCACTCTTGCATGTGACGAGAGTTTCGAAAATCACTGCAAGACGCTGAAAATGCTCAAATGCAAGTTACCGATCGGCCATAGCGTGAAAACGTATACGTCTTGCCGGCGAATTAACAAGACCTGATTTGGCCACTAATTTTTGGTTTCTTCCCGCCACGTTCTACTTCCTAAGTGTTCTCGTGTCCTGCCTCTCCACGGCTTCTTTTCCCTTTGAAGCTTTAACGCAACAAACGTTCAACACCCCGTTGATTAGAAAATAAAGCGTTGGCGTTGTCGGCTTTATGAACAAAAACATTAGTAGTGGTTTAGCTCTGGTTGACCTTAGTTGAATTGCGATAGCAACGGCGGAAGCTTCTTTTGCCAGCTACATTATTCTGCTATCACTCCCTATCAGTGTAAAGTGCTACCTTATTGGGGACACTTGAGCTCATCCTTTAGGAGTATGACGCCAGAGCGTAAGCTACCAGCCCACATATAAATAAGAAGGGTTCAATTCTGCTGAACTGAATGTGAAGCGAAAGCGTTAGCTGCCGGTGACTGAGCGTTCTTCATCTTCATCTTCTTCATTTTCATTTTCATCTTCATCTTCATTTTCATTTCCATCTTCATCTTCATCATCTTGATCTTCATCTTCATCATCTTCTTCTTCTTCTTCTTCTTCTTCTTCTTCTTCTTCTTCTTCTTCTCCTCCTCCTCCTCGGCTGTTCAGGGTCAAGCGTTTATAAGGCTTGGTCAAAAAGTTTGTTTAGTTTAGTTTAGCTTAGTCTTGCTTAGCTTAGTTTAGCTTAATTTAGCTGAGTTTAGCTTACAATCTACAACAGACAAAATTCGGTAGCTAGCTAGCCCCCGCCGCAAGCGGCGTTGACCTACCGTCCCAGCCCCGTAGGATCAGGATCTGCCACCCTTCACCACCTGTCCCCCTAGCCTGCCACCAAATTATTATCTCATGTAGGCCGTCATTACACCCGCCACCGCTTAGGTTGTGAACGACGGCTGTTGCGGCGCGCGTTTTCTCTCCCTCTTCTTTTTCTTTCTTCTCAATTTTCTCTTCTGCCCGCACGAGGCAGCGGAGGTGGCCCAGCTACAGAGACAGTAGCAGGCCCGTGCATTTTCTTTTCATTCTCCCTACAGCCACAACAACAACTGATATCGCACAGCACACAGATGTCACTTCGTTCCGCCTCCATCGAAATGCAGCCGCTGGCGGTCGGGATCGAGCCCGGGTTCTCCGGCACAGTAGTCGGACGTCTTATCGACATTCTGCGGAGATCCGAGAGAGCGAGCTTCGTGCCACACACAGCAAGTATCCGCCTAGCGACCTCTTCTTCGACTTAATCACGACACCGGCTCAGTGTTACATGCTGGACTGCAGTCCTATGGTGCAGAACAGAAGCGTTAGGGCTGTTGCTTTCTCGGGGTGGGAACCGGGGTTGCCATACTCTTGTTGCACAGTCTAGGCTGTCGTTAAAATAAACATACGGATGCCTCGAAGTAGAGTTGTACTACTGCCAGCTTGATGAAACATTTTGGTGAGAGGACTGGGGACTGAATCGCACATACCTCCACCTTATCTTTCCACAATAAAATTGTACTTGACTTGTACCGTTGACAGAAGGGATGCATGCTTCTCGCTCACGCCGTCTGAGACTAAGACACCAGGATTTCTGCGATGTAGAAAGCTGCGCTCACAAAACTCAAGGCGTTAAGGCTGTTATGCACTGCGTGGTGTTTGCATAATATGACTGGTGCTGTGGTCTTGCCTTAGGGATAAGCGTAGGGAGGCACTGACGTAATTACTGTTTCTCTTCATAGTGAACCCGTGACAGAAATACGTGAAATAATTTCCTGTTTAGCTTTTAAAATTTCGTTGCAGTTAAAGTACCCTTCTTCCTTTGGACACAGAACTGAATCTACATGTTCTAAGAGCAATTTGTGTTTGGCGTAACTTTAACATCTCGAGTCCCGACGCGACACGGGGGCCTAAAAGCGCTATAGTTGAAGGCTTCGGACTAAGTCCGCGCCCTTCGATATCTGAAACGTGCTCTGACCCTGCAGGTCACCGCAGCGGATTTTTTTTTTTTATTCCGCCGCTTTGCGTCTTGGTATGTGCATTATCCAATTCTTGTTACGACCTCGTGCATTAAACGGCTGGCTGCTTGATCTCTACTTCATCGTCTTGCTGCTAACCTAAAACGCTGTACAAGCTGCGCAGCCGTTGCATAGTCAGTACCATAATATCAGTTGGCCACACATTGCTTCTACTTCTGAATGTTTCGAAAAGGGTAGGGCGAAAATGCGGTGAGGTATGAAACCAAATTCTAAATATTACAAACATTAGTGCTTGAAGATGGTAAAATCTAAAGGTGTTTCTTTTTTAGTATAGTATTCAAGTAGCAATTTGTTGCTCCACACTAGCGAAAAAATCCTTAGTCACAATAACCTCATACAGATTTCTCATACCAAACTCGTATATGGCTCATATAATCTCATACAAATATCATTAAGCGTATCAAAAATATACGAGATTGTATGAGATTTGCATGAGTTTAATATGAGAAACCTGTATGAGATTATTGTGACTCATAGGGTCTTTTTCGGTAGGGCATCCTGTTCAAGTAGTCCGTGAATCCCCTCTTCGCACAAAGCAATGGATATTTTAGCACAAAACACTAATTTGCAGTCTACTACCCAGAGAATAATCTTACTTTGCTTCTGGAGCAGCTGCGATCGGTCAACAGCTGCATAAATGCTGCATAGCAACTGCATAACAGTTTCATGACAACGTACTGCCGGTGCAACGGCAAGTCCCGCAGTATGGCTCCCTGTTTCCCTTCGTTTTGGGCCGTTTCGTGATCCGCTTGTTGCCGATTTACAGAGGTCCTAAGAGCAAACTGCTTTTCTTTCACTGCATTATGTAAATGTTATTTATTTATTTCATTTATTTCAGATACTGTCAATCCCCATCGATATTTTCACAGGATGCACATATCTTTGAAAGCAGACTATAATAATGGCAGTACAAAAAAGGTTACAGATGCATGAACATGGAAGAAAAACAATTAGCAGGTAATAAACAATATTATACACAACACATCCGGTAGAAAATAATGCATTTAGACATGGTAAATAAGGTAGTAATACTGTAGCTTTCTGATACAGTAATGCAAGTGGCATGTTATATTTCGTTAAACATGGTTTACTCATTCCATAGTAGTTCTTCTATAAAGGTTACATATTTCGGCAATGATGTGCTATTAGTGATGCGTCTATCCAAGCCATTTCATTCCGTAATTGTGCGCGGAAAAAAATGAATGAAAAATGAAAGCACATTCTTTGGGAGTTTTCAGTGCTTATGCCGGGAAGGTCTGTATTCATCTAAGGATATACATATTGACTTTTGAATTACTTTTTAATCTGGAAATTTAATTTAGACAGCATGGGGTTTTTTGTAGCCCTTCTAACCAAAAGCTGCATAATAGTCACATCATGTGACCCCCATTTTTTTATAGGTGTCCTAGTACTCGACCTCACTGCCTCAGTACTGGGTGATGTCAGATCAACAATCATCGGTCTGTGGATGAAGTACAAGGGATTAAGAGGATACAATTATGAGAAGTGTCTGGAAAGTACGTACTCGGACGAGCACGGTTAACGGGAACATTTATTTTTATAAAACTGAACAGCAAAACTAATCGCACAGCCGTGCTTCATTTTTCGGCATGCTTCGTACCTTTATCCAAACAATCCTTTAGCCTTAGTACCTCTTCAATCCCGTAGCTCTGGGATTATAAGGTGACTTCCCATCTAGACATTTCTTCAAATTAAGCAAGCATGCGAAAAGCTGGGCTCTAAGTCAGGGTTATTCGCGCGATGCAGTTAACCCACCCTCTTACGCCTTGTCAGAAACGATGCGGTGGTATGTGTGGTTCGACTGCAAGCCGTAAGTCAGGTATCCACTTCACCTACTTCGGATGAATCTATGCAGCTAGTGACTTCACGAGACACACTCTTCGTCAATTTGAGAACAAGTTCACTCATTAACTTCTCATCATAAGCTTATTACACTCATTACAACGAGTTTTGTCTTCGAATTTGCAAAAAAAAAAAAAAACTTCTCCGTGAGCAGGGGCCTTTCTGTTCCATTTTTTTTTTTTTTCATGAACGCCGGTCCTAGCTCCCTACAGTCACGATATCTTGGCCACGCTGTAAATTGTCCTTTGAATCATCAGCAACACAAACCTTTCTGTGAACCTCAACTGATAACTCGCACATTTCGCAAATGAAGCGCATCGCAGATCGCATTTAGCCTGGGCAGGGCATCTAAATCATTGAATATACTACTTATACAGGCTACTCGGTCAGCTTCTGGCATAGCGCTGCAAACCAGCAATCAGATGAGGTATGAAATTTGAGCTTTATGAAGTGCAAGCACCGTTCCAGTACCTTAGTCATCTATCGGCTGGCGTAAAATGTATCTCCACTTTTCGGACACACCTCGTAGAATAGCAACCACTCAGAGGAGCGTATGCATCCTTTGCGTACAATGCAGCTGGTCGAACATTGTACAACCACACCTCTTTGGCTCATTTTCGTAGTACGTGAAGTGAAAAGTTGTTGCCCTTCTTTTCTGCAATTCTGCATCCGCCGCTTTCACTGATCGTATGGGCAGAAAATGATAGGAGGCGGCCACTTGCGGACACGCGCAATGACTGACATCACAGGTCAGACGCTGACGACAGCGAATGGTCGCGATATCCTTTTATGAAGGCTTTTAATGCCACAGAGTGTCACCAGCACGCGAGGCGCGTGCTTGCGCAGCCCTTCATTACGCTCTCGCTCAACGAGCCGAGCAAGCAAGCTGTGTTGAAAAAGGAGCGTTAGGCCCTCGCACGCGCCCGGGCTAACGCAGGGAACGAGCACTCCGGGGGCGGACACCGGAGCGACCGCCGAAAGCCTTCCCGAAATTCAAGATGGCGCGGGAGGGAGGCTGAACCGAAGTGGTGGCAACGGCGCAGTCCCGTGGATGGGGACGCATGCTCTTCCCCCATCGAAAGCCTGAGGACGGGGTTGGGTAAAGAGACGTGAGAGGAGAGTTCCGTTGCCATGGCGACGCGAGCCGAAAGGGAGGATGGGGAGTATGAGTCGAAGCGAGACGCGAAGGGAATGCGAGGGCAAGCCAGTCTTCGTTCATTTATTTTTCGTCCTTTCTCTCGCGTACCTTAAGCACCGTGGGCAATGCAATGACTGGAAGATGTGGCGCGAAGGTTTCGAGGGGAAAAAGAGAGAAAATGAAGTACGCCAGGGGATGGGTAGATAGACGGGTAAGGGGAGAAAAGGGGATTGAAAGGCTTTGGGGAGTCGCAGAGCAGTACGATGGGGAGGAAAGAAAATAGGAAGAAAGGTTGGAGAAAGATGCTGCGGCGCGCACCTTGAACGCAGTTGTGCAGTAACCGGGACCTCCTGCACAACGCCCTGTGATGAGGATGTTAGGACGAACGTGAGGGAGAAGGTAAGGGGGTAACACACCTCTGGGAGTCAGTTCGAGGGGAGGCGGAACAGAGGGAAAGAAACCATGGGGAATAAAGATAAGGAAGGCTGTTGGCCTGCGCCTTTCACCTAAGTCATGACCCTGGGCACGCGATGGCAAACAGTCGAATAGGAAGAAAGCACCGCTTAAATGGTGATTGCCAGCGAAGCTCACGAATAGAGCGTGGGAGAAGAAATGCAGGCCAGAATGTATGCGAGCGTGATGTTGAGACAGGGAAGCGAATATCAGTCGCTTCATTGGACGTCTTTTGCGAGAAACAAGAAACAATGAGAACATTCAAAGTGTCATAGCAAGGCTATAAAACAAAGCCTTAGAAACGGAGGGTGGGGCTCGCGATTTCAGTACAATGGAAAATGTGCAGAGCGCTGAGGGTGCGAGCAGCGAAGCTGTCATCATCAGCGTGGGATGTATGTCTTGGTACGAGCGAATAATGTCTTCAAGTAGTGATGAAAACACATAAAGACTTGACCGACCGTTCCACTCTGCCAACCAACGTAGTACCGGGCGAAAGCGTTCAGATTTTGGCTGTCGATCCACATTTAAGTACACTCCGACTTAATTTAGGAGGTGTACCACTCAAATTGCGGGGCTTGGCCATGTCTACTTTGGAAGGGAGCCAAATCGATTTTGAACGTGCATCAACTCATTTTTGGATTTTCAATTTTCAAATCGATAGTGGTGTATTGATCCACTGCATACGGATGGAAACCAATCGAGACGGTGACATATAAAGCGCGCAGAGAGAGTTTTATTTACTTCATTATTCCTTGATTATTATTTCAACCACCTCAAACTTTTTCTAATCCATTTTTCACCAACATTATTTCTTAATCCGTCACTTATTTAGGGAATACCCTAAGTCAGAATTAATTATTCATTTATTATGCATCTTTGGCCTGCACTAACAATGGCCGACTCCTTACTGGGGGTATTTAGGGTGTCTAATAAGGAAACAGGAAGAAAGAAAGAGTGGCAGCAAAGCACGCTCTCTGACAGGCTGCAGTGCCAGCTGCGGGGTTCCATACTCAACTCCCCGCGAGAAATACTCGAGGTTGAATCCGCTCCACCTCAACAGGTCTTTTTTTTTTCTTCGTTGGCTGCTTCTATGTTGCCCTCTGGTGTAAGGCGTCCAAGCTGCTGGAGTGACATCGATATAAATGCCAGCTTGGACTATGAGCAGTGTTTCTAATTCAGGATCTAAGAGTCGTGGAAGACTGCATTCCGACCGCACCCTCCCTTCTCTGTTGAGAACCCCAGGCTGGCAGTGCGAACCAGAAAGAACATATTATTTTGAGTTCCGATTTAACGCCTCCGCGAGCAGTCATCTCCCACTAAAAGTCGATTGACATCCTATAAATCTGTGCCTGCGTTGCAAAAGTAGTGGATTTCACTTTACCTTACAATCTGTCAACACAGAATTATTCGCTCTCCGTCGAATTGATTGGACCATTCAAACAGCTGGAGAGCTCTAATTAATGCCGGTAGTACATACTGGAACCATACCTTCTACCAAGACAAGTTTTGTGCTAATTAAACGCAAGACCTTTGCACTCCCATGCCACAAAAATATTAAGGGGACTCAACTCTTCTAAATCTATATACAGAGCGAGAACACTGTTTTCCTTGGTTACGCTTATTAGACTTTCATGTCGAAGGTCGAGGTCGCTGGGGTAATTGGTCAACTCAATGAAAGTCAGGTCAAAGATGAACGTGGTAGGAGTAATTGGTCAACGCAATGTTGAGAGGCCTACGTAACTGACCAAACTTGCATTCAATGTCAAATTGTCGCACGCGATGACCTTGGCAAAACTTGACATAATAAAGCACTCGCTCAGAAAATGCTCGTTGGCTTCAGCGCCGCTGGCGTCGGCGGCGCCGACCGTTTGATGCCTCACAGCTTTGAAGAAATCACAAACATCTTCTGGCAGATGGTAGTGGACAGGTGATATGCCCGAAATATTGATTGGCTGGTAGGTTGTGTGTCGTCGCGAGGTCAAAGGGCATCGTTGAGTTGCAAGGAGCGGCCAACTGAGTCAACTGACTGGTACCCTTGCACAAACACGTTCGGAGCTTCAGTCTCGATAAATCAAGTCGGCCTCTGGCAGGTTATAGTTGGCAAGTGAATGGGTTATCCTTAACGAACGTTGCCACAGAACAATGAATTATTCCCAATGGTAGATTTCTTTGCGCCGGCAACACACATAATCATGTACCACGCTGTAGAAAGCTACGCCCACACGTATATGCCGCATGTACAGCCTTTGTCAAAAGTTTAGAGCCCAGAGGGTTTGCTTTTAAGCCGTATATTATGGCTTCTTTAATAACCATAAAGGTTCTTGCCATTGGAGAGGGTAGGACGAAAAATATTGCCTTCAGCAAGTATGCAAACCTGGAAATACTTTACGAACCGCATAGTACGGCTCAGAAGTAGACCCCCCAGAGCTCTAAACTTTTGATAAAGGCTGTACCTCCTTGATCGTGCGTGATTTTGAGAGCGCTAGCTCTAATGCTTTCATTCGCGAGTTTCATGTTATGGCATTCATTCGTTCATTCATTCATTCATTCATTCATTCATTCATTCATTCATAACCCTTTATCCATGAGGATGACCTGAGGCCTACAGGGGAAGGGGGTGGGTCAGGTGAGGTTGAGGTGAGAATGAGGGGGATGCATTCTACAGATGGAGCCACGTACGCGTTCATCGCCTGTTATTCATCTCGCACTGCGCAGCAAGCACCGTCGCCTTCATCTGGCGCTATGCAGCAAACATCGTCGTCTAAATCGGTGTACACGACAGCACTATGCTATCGCCACAGCCGGTGACGCCTCGTGTAAAACTGCTACACACTTTCCCGCTGTGCATCGCGGTATTCACGAAGTTCCATCTGCGCCGCTCCTTCATTTAAGATAGGTAAATATGTCATACACATACGCCTTCTCGCCATAGACAGAGACTGCAGTCGTGCCAAACAGGCTGCTGAGACCACCAAACAATGAGAAGTGAGATGAGCCCTTTACTGAGACGCTTACCAAGCGCGGAAGCGAGCCCAGGTAGAAGCGACAGCAGCGACTGCGGCCAATGGCTAACGCTCGTGAAACTTGGTTCAAGGATATTCGAACCTCGACAACCTTTCTTCTTTCCTGCCGCCAGCAAACATCACATGATAATGTTTCTTTCCAAGTTCTGTCCACTGCAGCTGCCATTTAGAGCGTAGCTCTTAAGCTCCCATTCGTAGCTTGATTGGCGTCACGTCGCCATCTGAGTCAGCATAACCGGTGGACAGCTACAAGGTGGTCAAGGGTAACGCATTATGACTAATAGGGTGACCAGGTGACCACAGTATCATTGTTGGTACTAGGCAACCTGGAGCGCAAGATCTGCTCTGCCTCCTGCAACTCGCCCGGGTCACCCAAACCACAGATGTCTGGAAGAGTCTGGTGAATAGAAGCTCTGAGAACTTGAGGGACCCTTCAACACTATCGCGTCCTACACACAAAGCGGAACCTTAGGTGTACCTGGGTAGCAGAGCGAAGCTCCAGCAGCCGTCTGCCATCTGTCATCTGTCATAGCCTTCAGGTGGCAAAGTGGGGAATTGAAGAGGAGAGCGAGACAGTGGCAGGAGAGAGGCAGATGGTGTGAGAGTAACGGGTGGTTTAGTGACCTGGGGATGTGGCGAGAACGAAGTCGTATGAGCCCTCTGGTTCGCATGCCCCGCGGATAATGCCGATTTGTACCGCATAATGCAAAAGGTGATTCCAGATGAAAATATTGAGCTGATTTTCAGCTCATTTAAACTGGAATCAGATGTTTCCAGTTTGATCCAGCTGGTAACCATGTAGTTCCAGAGTGGAACGAGCTGGACCCCAACAGGAATCATTCCAGTCTGGAAATAAAACCAGCTGGAACCAGTTGGTCTAGAAATGGAACCAGCTGGAATCAGTTGGTCTGGAAATGGAACCAGTCAGTCTGGAAATGGAATCACCTGGAACCATGTCAGTTTTAAAATGGAATCAGCTGGAACCAGTCAGTCGGCAAATGGAACCGGCTAGAACTATACTCAGTCTGGAAATGGAGCCAGCTGGAACCATTCGGTCTGGAAATTAAACCTTACTGAATGTAGCAGCAGCAGCAGCCCAAATTGAAACAAGGCTTATCTTGCATGGGATTAAATTTCCAACAGATTCATGCACAGCACTAATGAGTTGGTCCCATAACTGTCGAGTATGTGTTTCCCGCTAGAAATTGAACTCTGCCCAGGTGGTATTTGAGTAAGAAAGTCAGTAAATCAGTCACTAATACAAAACATTCTCATTTTGGAGACCATTGATTAGCAACGGCCTTGACAAAGCAAATTAAAAGCTTACTTTTCTAGCTCACCAAGTAAAAAAAACATTGGACCATTACAATTCCATTGGGAAAGGTTCCAAATGGAATTGGAGATTATTACAATTCCATTGGGAAAGGTTCCAAATGGAATTTGAGATTATTACAATTCTACTGGGAAAGGTTTCAAATGGAATTGAAGATTATTACAATTCCATTGGGAAAGGTTCCAAATGGAATTGGAGAT
>JAJIZL010125091.1:83969-102954 GCA_023969395.1 Amblyomma maculatum
AATTCCATTGGGAAAGGTTCCAAATGGAATTGGAGATTATTACAATTTCATTGGGAAAGGTTCCAAATGGAATTGGAGATTATTACAATTCCATTGGGTAAGGTTCCAAGTGGAATTTGAAATTAAATGTGACCCAATTGGAGCTAATTGTATTATATATCTCCCAAATAATTAGCTGGTTGGCCTAAAAAAACTATGGCACATGTATACACAGTATGGCGCGACTGTCATTCATTTCTCAGCTTTCACGCCACAATTAGTTGCATCCATTGGTAGCGGCGGTCGTGAAAACTAATTGTTACGCTAATTGAACCTTAATTAACTCACATGTACAGCCTAGTTCTTGGCCACGTGTTGTGGTAGGGAGCTGGTGCCGCTCAGCGACTGTAAAAGTTTCATTTGTGAGTTGTCGCACGGAGCAGAGCCGGTAAATACGCGAAGCGGCACTGGCCGCCATGGCCGGCCACGCAGTTTTGTTGAACATCGAGTATTTCATCGTTTCACTTCGATACCCTCCCGAGAAAGTGTAACCTATTTAAAAAAATTAACAATATCCAGTAAAAATACAGTGTTATTTTATCATGGCAAATTCTTTTCTGTGCGTGAAACTTAGTGCGCATAGTGTTTGGGCCGCAATTTCGTACCACGTGGGGCCGCCATTGGCAGCTTGCCTGCGTCCCGCGGCTCGCGGCAGCAGCTTTCTTTTTTTTTTTGTGCGTGTGCGATTGCACGCAGTATGCTCGGATGCCTTCATCCACCTGTGTGCGCTGGAAGGACAACGATTGTTCCAGTTCGTAGTTTGCCAGTTGTGCCAGTTCGTAGTGTGAAAGGATTATCCCCTTGGCGCAATTAACAATGGTTCACGGCGATAACACATCGAAGGACGAGCCCGGTGAAAGCGACCGCGTTTGGTTGTGAGTACAGCGATCGAGTTTCGTGGAAATCTGCACAGCGAAGATTATATGATTATGTATGCATAACATAGCAGTGAATCTACTAACACATTTTAACGCGAGAGCATTAATGAGCTCGTTAAATTAAAAACCAAGCGTAGTCGGCACGGTGGCGTCCATGTATGTCGAGTACCGAAGAAGAACTCGTTCCACTCTTGCAATCTTGCGAAGCTTATGACCAACGTCCTTGTTTATGGTTACCAAAGGCGTTGGTTAAACTCTTCACAGAAATGGAAGGGTTTTTTTTTTTCTAATATGCTTGCTTGCGCAAATAGCGTGCTCAGTTATTCTCATTTTGATTAATGGAGGTAGCGGGGGCACTGCCGGCGCTGCAGCGCATTGCAGTGAAAACTAAAGGCATAACTGCCCCTGCACAATACGATAACCGCCCCAGCTCTGGAGCTTGAAAGTGGTTGTGCACCACTACAAAAAACAGCATTTCAGATGCGACTGCCTTTTCTACGCTTGAAATTATTGAAGCGCGTGTTATCACTTTATTTTAATTCAGGTATGGCCTGTATGATACTGCTTCTGAACTGTATAGCTTATTTTTTCTTCGCAACGTAACATCAATTCATGTACTGTTTGGATTTGGTTGTTACAGAGCTGCTTGTCCTAAAGAAAAGTATTTCCCTTGTAAGTAAATATTTATACCTTGTTTCTTTTTTAGGTCTGCGAATAAAGCCAAGGACTGCTGGCGCCAAGGGCTCATATTTGTAGCGCTCTTAATTCTGTTAATAAATTATTTCACTGTATTCTGTGGAAGGTGTCTTTTGTGATCGTTTCTGCGCAGATTACATATGCATGTGATCTCATTATGTGACCTAAAGTGATGTTAACCAATATGTACAGACCAAGCATAAGAAGCTAAAATAAAAGCTGCAACTGGCGACAGTGGAAATAAGGAATGTCGTATGGGGACGAGAAGCGAACTAGTTCCAGCTGGAACCAATTGGGAACTAGTTTCAGTTGGGACCAGCTCGAAACTGGTTCCAGTTGGAACCAGCTAGCAACTGGTTCCAGCTGGGATTTGTTCCATAACCCAGTTGAACTGGTTCCAGCTGTAACCCGCTGAAAACCAGTTCAATATTTTCCCCTGGGATGCCACCAAAAGAAGTAGAAGCGCGTTTAGTATAAAAGCAGAAGTTTATGGTGGATAAGGAAAAATAGCCGAACAGAAGGGCGAGGAGGTCGAGATGTCAACCTCCTCGAGATGTCAACCTCTGGTTGATGCACTTCCAAGTACCTCTATTGCATATACGGACGCATCAATTATAGAAAATGGCGGTAGAACAGCAGCTACTAGTCCAACACACAGCGAACTAAAGGTACATAAAGAATATGTTTCAGAATACCCGGACCCGCTTGTGATGGAACTCTATGCAATCCGCGATGCTATGGAGGCCATAAACAAAATAGATTCGATAACAGAAGCCCACATCTATACGGACTCTTTAGCCGCCATAAAACAACTGAAGAAAGTGACGAAGACGCTATGTGTTACCCAGGAAATCCACGCACTCAATAAAAAAACAAAGATAAGCATCCAGGTACATTGGACACAAGAAAATGTTGAGAATGCTGAGCAGAGAAACGTTGACCACCTCACACACGAAGTTCCAAACACTAATGCGCCCCCCACCAGGCTCCCTTTCGATGCCCGCTCCGCTGTTCCCATCCTAGCATACTCTTTAAGGAAAAGTACACGTGCCCTCATTCCCCCGTGTACATTCCCACTCCCTCGTAACTTAACGAGATTGGAGGAGGTTTCCCTTAGAAGGATAAGAGCTGGGGCGGCCCTTACCCCGTCGGTAAAATGCCGCTGGGAATCGCAAGCAGACATCGGACCAACCACATGACCGAAGTGTTCCACACCAGGTGCAGAAGTGGATGTTCGCCACCTGCTATGGACTTGTGCAGGGACAAGGGCATCAAGGACACAGATTCTGCGCGAAGTGGGACTAACCACAACAAGGGAAGAGGACTTTTCTAAATGGCTCACCGACAACGCTAAGAGCGGGAGCCTGCTCCGGTTCCTCACGGAAAACCATTTACATGAGTTTATATAATATGCCTTATGACAAGTTTGCGTACAAAAAAAAAAAAAAAAGGCGAGGAAGAAAGGCGGATAGAGTGTATACGGCTTGAGAAAGAAAATAGAAGTAGAGGGAAATGGGAAAGCAAAAGCGCTTATTTAAAGTATAGGAGGAGAGTAAGGCGGGAGCAGGTGAGAGGGGTTGTGCTCAATTTGAGCCGTCTGATACGAAATTTTTCGTGGTAGATATGAGCGCGCAGAAGAGGCAATTGACAGAGTT
This sequence comes from Amblyomma maculatum, assembly GCA_023969395.1. Classification (NCBI taxonomy): domain Eukaryota; kingdom Metazoa; phylum Arthropoda; class Arachnida; order Ixodida; family Ixodidae; genus Amblyomma; species Amblyomma maculatum. Next base: position 87,238 of record JAJIZL010125091.1, read on the forward strand.
GACGAGACTCGGCGACTCCTCCCACTGCTTGGATGACATCACGCACCTCATGGATGAACCTCGCCTTTTATAACGGGCGTTGGTCCGGCACATCAAAAATATCTGCCACTTCTCCAATCATAGATCCCCTCAGTCCTTTGTAACAATCAAGATCTGGGAAATGAGGCCAGCTGAAGGTTGATTATCTGTGGGAGGGGTTTAAATGTACTACATATGCACACGTATCACTCAAATTCTTTGCCTGATGAACATAGAGCAAAGCCTGAATACTTCGAGAACTGCAACGAATTTTGCATTGCCGCGTATAGTAATTGTCTCGCATTTTTGTCACAAGCACAAAAATCCTAAACATTATTCAGTGCCGCTGAGTTACTGAATTCGGACACATATTTGGCCTAATTTTTTGAAGTGGCCGGAGAGCGGTAGATGGTTTCGCCCGGCATTTTCTGTACGTACTCTGCCCACCATCACAATCGCGGACGTCACTTGTGGGCATAGGCCGGCCAGGATGATATCCTAGATGTTTTTGCTTTAGCACATCTTCTGCGCCACGGCCCTAAACAGACATACGATAAGAAGTCCGGTACCGAGGCTGTCACGTGAAAGCAAGAGGAAAACATAGTAGGGAAAAACGTGTATTATTTGGGTTCCTTTTGTGTCCGGACTGAGGCTGCCTGTTCTATTCTAAAGTCACTGTTGCGCATAAATATGACTCCTGCGGGCTTGTAGTGAGCCAAATGAGCCCCGTTTCATGCTTGGTGGGAGATGATGTCAAATCCAGTCTGTCTATTCACGCTGCCCGCGTCCGTTGTTTACCCATTCTCATCATAAAAAAGGGGGTAAACAAATATTTTAGCTCTTAGTGGAAAACATACAGCTAAAAATTTAGTTCAATCAACTGGAGAAGGCACGAGCTGGAGAAAGGGCCTAAAGACTGAGGACCTTCTCGATAGAAACATCCTCTGTCCTCAATATATGCTACGATTGTCTGTAATTATATTTTAACCTTCGTTTCCTAAGACACTATAGTAGCCCCACTGGGAAGAAAAGCGGGATCTGTCGCAGATTTTCAACTTCCGATTCGGCAGTTCGGAACAGTGATCTGTCACCTGCAAAGGCAGGTCCCGCAAAAAGACAGCTGCCGCCTCCCGTGAGCAAGCCATAAAGAATAAACAGATGGAGAGCGAGAGGAAGAGACATCTTTATTTCTTTGTGAGTGGAGGGAAAGACCAGATGAAGGTTGTTACTGAAATATGAAATATAAATCCAGTTACGAGGTGAGCATGGTGACACGTTTTATACGCTCTCTCATATGGATCGTGGGTTTGGATAATGAATGCTATGTATGCGTGGCTGGCATAACGTGATTAGTCGTGTTTCTGAGATCAGAACGAAGTTGTTATGCCACCCCATGTCACAGCTGACAAAAATATGATGCCCTCGGAAATTGTATTCCTGTCCGGAGTCCGGGTGTCTGCCACGAGTCATAAAACAGCGGAGAACAACAGGACCGGGAAGACAAGCACCGTGAAGCCAGCGCGCAGCATCCTTCCTGTTTCGTTCTTCTGCGCTTGCTGTTTGGTCACGAAAGAATAACCAAATTTCCCAAGCTGCTACCGTAAGTGGGTGCGCTCGAAGGTAGGAGAGTTAGTGTGGGCGTGGAAGCCGTTGCAGCCCACGGGTGAGTTGCCAATCCATCGTAATGCAGCATCCAAGCCCACCTGGAAGCAGACGCACCATATAAGTGCTAGGGGAGAGAGGGGGAAGGAGGAGAGAGCAAGTCTAAGCCTACCGTTGATTTCTCCTAGAGCAGGCAATAACATTTAGTTTACTTTGCTTCGCTTCTGTCCTTTCAATATCGCTCTCTCCGTCAGTACATTTGGCTCCCTGCTAAAGACTTTTTTTTTTACCGTTTTCGTCTTACTGGCAAGATTTTCTTCTCCGGACACGAAGTTTACTGAGCACGATCTTAGTGGGCCTCATCACATTACCAGCCGTCATCGACCGCACTCCGTCCTCATCGCCAGAAAGTCTTATTGGGAACTAGCTTGCCGCGCGATACTGATGATAACTAAACGAGATAACTGGGTGTCGTAAAAACGGACGGTTCATCAGCGCTCGACGAAGTGGGCCTACTGTAGAGCCCGGGCTTGGTCGAGATAGAAACGGAAAAGCAAGGAGATCATTGAGGCTCGTTTCGAGAGTCACGCGCCAGCGGAAATCGAGCAACGAGAGCATCCTCCTGGGAGAAACGTTAGATAGAATCCTCGCTTCGCGAACCTGGCTCGTTGAGACGAAGAAACAGACGCACAATAAAAGCGTGCAGCAGTGTAGAAGCCGCGAGAATTATCAAAAAAGCCGTCGCGGAAAGTTCGCGTTAATTTTCGCTCAATTTCAATTTCCCGTTTATTTGAACTTGTGTTTCATTGCTTACGAATTGAAAGACAATATAATTCCAACGAAATCACTATTGCCTTCGAGTTTTTACAAACCTAGTTTCGATTTGTTTCAAGGATCAGGCATACCCTAAAATCAATTTTCCCTGGGCCAACTTTAAAAGTTACTATCGCTTCACGCAGATATTTACGTGCGTCGCCTGCAGCTATTATGGGCAGATGAAGTAGGGAAGGGTGACTGAACGTTGAAGGAGAACAACGTGCGATTGGACGCGCGGGCACTCCTACGGTCAAAATATACACTTTCTTGCGCCTCCTCGGCACTGCATCCTTCTATAGACACTGAGTACAGGCGAGCTAAAGCATCTCCCAAGAGAGTTAGGACAAGGAATAATAAAACAGATTTAGCCCGAAGAGAAATCAGCGAAGTCGCGAAACGTTAGGGCCAAATACAATTAGCTGGCATGCCGTAGGCGTTCGGGATTAATAAACTTTGCGATGTATGCGTGCGTGAAAGAGAGGGAGAGACCTTAGACGGCTTTTTTTAGCTGCATCGCGCGAGATTATATGTATGAGATAACGGACTCGAATTGGATATGTAAACACGAGAAAGCCGGGAACTCTATCCCGAAAAGAGTTAAGGAAGGCAATTTCCCTCAAGGCAGGAGAGCGTGTGCTTAGATTGTAAAGGAAGAGCAGCACTAAAACTAAGCAATCAGAGACCGTTTTTCTCCTGATTTTTTTTCTTTGCAACATATAAAGCCGAGCTTTCAGCAAAAGAAGGTAAAAATAAGCCGCTGATGCATCTTTGATTTCCCGCCTAAACTCATTCATAATGGTATGCAAATGCTGGAAACTCGAAAACAGTGAAGCCAGAGTAACTAAGCTGCGTGATTGCGCATACACTCCACGTGGTTAAACTCCACACCCGACCGCTCTGATTCTCTGAGTCTATTTTTCCATCGTTTTCATTACTGGTCTCACCGTGAGCCTTGTCATATATGCATCGCTTCATTCTAGATCTACGAAGGTGCTGGTACACAACAAAACATTTCACCATTGAAATGCTGGTGGCTCAGCAAAGTTGGTCTTTTATTTCAAATTCAAATTTAATTATCATTTGTTCGAAATGCGCTCATACTTCGAAAATATACCCCTGCCACTTCGAAGTGCAACTGACCCGGAATAGGAGAGGGTTAACGGCCTTTTAGCGCAAATTGACCCCAAACGAAAAGCATTCGCTTTTTTCCTTCCGCTTACCCAACCTGTCAGGTGGGGTCGTTGCAATTTCCACTGACTGCCTGCCCCCCCCCCCCCCCCCTTCCAATGCTTTTCATGCTGCCCGTAGCTCTCTCTAGCGGCAGCTACCTCCCCTGAAGATCTATCTTCAAAGGTTCTCTGCACCTCCTCTCTCTCTCTCTCTTCTATCGCTCTCTCTCTTAGATCGTCTTCGTATCTCCATCCTTTCTAGGGTGTTCATCCCTAATGGCATCTTCGATGAACTTCCGCCGGAGTTGCCGCAGAGCCAACACGCTGCTCCGGAACTAGCTTTATAAGGGAGCACTGCACGCAGTAATGCAATTACCGAATATTAAATCATCGGGGAGGAAATTATCGAATATGAAATTATCGGAGATGAAATAGAGCACTGATGCGCACCAGTGCTCACCGCGGTCGTTTATTTCAGATACTATAGCAGTCATCATACGACGTAGCCAATCATGCCAAGCTTATTAAACTGAAGAACAAACTTTACCACCGTTTATTCAGTCTCCCGACTCGGAGTAGGAGGAATTCAGTACCTTCTAGAAATTTATAAATAGACGTTTAAATGAAGCAAAATTACAAGCCTTATGACAGTTCATGCGTGGCCTAGGGGAAACGTGTCTGCCTCAGAATGCAAGGGACCAGGCAGGACGACTCTGATATCACCTTCCCGTATGAAAGGAGAGGCCCGAGTTGGCAGCTCCTGCCAAAGATAATGTCAGGCAACTCTACGTACTACTTTCAGTGCACGGTCATGTCAGCTGCCCGCTACCACCTACCAGTGTCATGCTCATGATTTTAACACGATGACGTTAATAGTTCCTTTCACCAAAATACGGCGTCAGTGGCTGGCGTTGGCTTGTTGAGAGAAAAGTCATGACCATGGTGCTGGCAGCCGACATGGCCGCTCACTGGGTGAACACAGGGTTGCCTGACGTCACTTCTGGCAGGGGCTGTCAACTAGTGCCTCTTCTTTCATATGGAAGGGTGATATCAGTCAGCCTGTGAGGACCCTTGCATTCGCATTACCCCTGTATGATGATGATGATGGTTTGGTTTGGTTTGTGGGGTTTAACGTCCCAAAGCGACTCAGGCTATGAGAGACGCCGTAGTGGAGGACTCCGGAAATTTCGACCACCTGGGGTTCTTTAACGTGCACTGACATCGCACAGCACACGGGCGCCTTGCTTTTCGCCTCCATCGAAAAGCGGCCGCCGAGGCCGGGATTCGATCCCGCGTCCTTGGGACCTCCAATGCGCGCAAAATGAGCTAGCACTGTTGGGCGAGCTCGGTGGTACGCAGGAGGGACTCCCACGCATCCATTGTAGCTGTATTGTCTGCGTTGTGTCGTGTACATGTCCACACCATGTGAATAAACGTGGCCGGTTGTGAGCAGTGTTTGCAGCTAGGTGCAATAAGATTTGGGAAAATTTTGCTATATAGCCATGGGTTGGGAAAGGTTCCTGTTTGTATTTTGCGCCAATGGACGGCCTCGCGCCGGGATAGTTCCCGGTGTGAAGGGGGGTATAGACACCGTTCGAGCCGATAATGCTGGAGGATGTCCGTGTATGTAACAAGGCGTCTGTGTGACACGGCTTGGTTCGACGGGAGCTTTATATGTGGGCTGGTAGCCTGCGCTATCGCGTCATTCCCTTAAAGGCGGAGCTTAAGTCTCCTCCATAATTTTTTCGAGCCCAACCTCGACGAGGACAACGGCGTATTGTCTAGTGAACGGGACCTTTATTGTTATTGCTTTAGAACATTTTACTTACGTATACCTTAAAGCAAGTGCCCTAGACGTAAAAGCACCTCTTTTTTGAATTGTGTATCAGAAGTAACAAATCAATTTCAGGGTTCACTATACAGACGGTTAAGAAATTTAGCCAATAAAACATGTCAGGGATGCAATAGCATCCGGTCTAACACATAGTTACAATGCTTCGCATTCAACTGCAGCAAATTTATTTAGATGCAGGTTGCTAGAATACTAACACTAATCCAAAATCAGGCAGGTAAAAAAAATAATGTTATAAATTGTCGTCCTTTGCGTAAACTGCAAAAATGCTGAGAGGGATCAATAAAGGTTTTTCATTCATGAATTCTGCATTTCGGAGACAGGTATAAGTTGACAACCGAATAACAACCAAAGTATAGAAAGGTCGCTCCAAAGAACGTGCTCTCTCAATTCTTGAGGGAAGAATGCTGGAGCTGTTTTAAAATAACTTAGGAAGACTAGAAATCTCTAATGGTAAAAGTATATAAATTTGACCTCGATATTCATTTCGAATTCCTTAAAAGTGGGGAACACAATGATGATGGTTTGGTGGGCGCTGTTTAACACATACACAAAGAGAAGAAAACACGGGACTGACGCCTTTTTTACAATTGATTTATTGGCAAGACAACGAAGCTTATTAAGAACTAAAACCTGAACCAAAAAGAAAAAGAAAACGAAACAGCGATCAAAACCTGCGAAGATAGCCGATATCTATCTTCAATAACGAGAGCGAAGTGTAGCTGAGACAATTTCCACACGAGGCGATATAGAATGCTTCCATCACCTCCCTAAATCTTTGTTGTGAATGCCGATACAATACCCCTGTCTCGTCAAAGTTGGGTCGGCAATTATTGCATTTCCGGAGGTGTTCATTCACCCCTGAAGGTTTGTCGTTATTGTGAATATACAAACATCGCCCGCTTTTTCCTGTGTATGCCACGTGCCAGGGAAATTGAATTTTATAGACCACGCCAGTTACACAGCATACAAACGCCTTTCTTTGCTTCACTTTGTCAGCATGAACAACCTACAACCGCCCAATTTTCCCGTGTGTGGAACGCAATGAATTCCGTGGAATCTCAAAGCATGCATCTGAATCCCAACTTTGAAGACAACACCACTACATCAAATTAAATTAGGTTTTATATAGTCTAAAGCCAACCAAATCATGATTCCCACAAGAAATTATACTTGGACCTAATTTTTTGTATTTAGGGTAAGAATTCCCGGTAAAGGATAAAATTTATACAGATGGCTGCACAGTTTGGATTTCTGGTAAGAACCTTAAAAGGGCAAAAGAAACAACGTGTACAATCAGCTACAAAAGTTTATAAGATGTGAGTTTGTGGCAAAATATTTATTTTTGTGTGACCGGGCAAACATATAATGAACAAATTAGGTTCAATCACGAGAGCATATGCGCGCCTTATTCGGACAACAAAATTTCCCAAAAAAACTAGCGAGGCAACGAAGAAATAAATGTTTTTCCACAAATCAGCAATACGCAGACTTTTGTCCCTGACTGTACGTTTATAAATTGCAAGAAAGGTACTGAATGAATAGATTAAAGGCGCACTAAACGACCAATAAATTAGGTTTTGGCTTTTATTTGGTTTTTCAGTTGTGAATAAGTGGTCTTAGTTGGTTGGTTTAGTTGGTTTGTGGGGTTTAACGGCTCAAAGCGACTTAGGCTATGAGAGACGCCGTAGTGGAGGACTTAGTAGCTGACAACGTAGACGAAAGCTAAACACATGCATGGAAATAAAAAAACGCGTGTTATCTTTTCTTTTGCCACACTCAACCCCATCACCATGCGGGTTAAAACGCCTGATTCGTAAATACACCCATTGTAATTCTCTATCAGTCAGTCAGTCAGTCAGTCAGTCAGTCAGTCAGTTCAGTCGTTCAGTCGTGTCCGACTCTTCGTGACCCTATGGACCATCTCACGCCACGCTTTCCGGTCTCTCACCATCTTCCTAACATCACATAACTAACTTCATCTGCAGTGCCTCGAGGATGCAACATCACATAACTTCATCTGCAGTGCCTCGAGGATGCCATCTAACCAACGCGTTCGCTGCCTACCCCTTCTCCGGCGACCCTCAACCTTTCCCAACATCAAATCTTTCTTCAGCGACTCCTCTCTTCTCATCAGATGACCAAAGTAGCTGAGCTTTAACTTTAGAATTTGACCCTCCAATGAGCAGTCAGGGTTTATGGTCGACAATATTGACTGATTTGATCTTCTGGCAGTCCAAGGAACTCTTAAGAGTCTTCGCCAGCACCACAATTCAAACGCGTCAATTCTTCGGCGGTCAGCCTTTTTCACAGTCCAACTCTCGCATCCATACATCACAACTGGAAAGACCATAGCACGAGTTATACGGATCTTGGTTGGCAGACTAATGTCTCTGCTCTTTACTAGGCGGTCAAGGCTAACCATTGCTCTCTTTCCCAGAAGCAGGCGTCTCCTAATTTCATGGCTGCAGTCTCCTTCCGAGGTAATCTTGGAGCCCAAGAACAGAAAATCTGTCACAGCTTCCACTTCTTGGCCATTGATGCTCCAGGACTTGATAGGGCAAGACGCCATGATCTTTGCCTTTTTAATGTTCAGTTTAAGCCCAAACTTCTCACTCTCTTCTTGTACGCGCATCAGAAGTCTCTTGAGTTCCACTTCACTTTCTGCCATTAAAGTGGTATCATCCGCATATCTAAGGTTGTTGATACGTTTTCCAGCAATCTTCACTCCAGCTGAAGACTCGTCCAGACCGGCCTTCCTCATGATGCACTCTGCATATAGGTTAAATAGGCAGGGTGACAGTATGCAGCTTTGCCTCACTCCTTTCTCAATCGAAAACCAATCAGTAAGACCATGCCCAGTTCTGACTGTGGCCTCTTGTCCTTCATACAGGTTCCTGAGTAGACAGATGAGGTGAATTTGAACGCCCATCTCTTGGAGAGCTTGCCACAATCTGCTGTGATCTACGCAGTCAAACGCTTTCGCATAATCAATAAAGCAGAAGTACATTCTTCTCTATTCTCTATGGCTCTTAGCAAAAAGAATTACGTAGGACACTTAAACTACGCCTTTAGGATATGACGCGATAGCGTAGGCTACCACCCCACGTATAAAGCCCCGCTCTAACCGAGCCTCATGAACGTGCCTGCATGGTCTAGGGACAACGTCATTGCAAATGTGCGGCCAGGCTGGTTTTGGTGTCACCCTCTCGCATCAAAGGAAAGGACCGAGTTGGCAGCTCCTGCCAAACGTAACGTTAAGCAACTCTACAGCCAGTTGGCACTCGGCTATGTCAGCTACCAACGCCTGCCAACGCCATACTCGTGGTTGTTCGTTCAAAATTCCGGCGCTGGCGCTGTATTTTCAGTGAACGGGGAAACTACAGAGGAAGCGGCGATAGCACTAGCTATTACTAGTAGTAATGCTGACTTGATCTTCAGCGATTCCAAAACAGCCATCCGAAATTTGGCGAGGAGCAGAATATCTGTCACAGCGGCGCGATTGCTGAATCGGGCCACGGGGCGAGGGACTACGGAGGCGGAAATTGTCTGGGTACCAGCACACTCTGGGAATCCTGGGAACGAGACGGCTCACATGAATGCTCGAGGTTTCGTCAGCCGAGTAGGTGAGCCGGACGTTCCGGGAAGGTCCACGAGAGATGGGCTGGTATCGTTTCATGACATTACTAATCATTTCAAACTTGAGCGGAGGATTTACCCACCCTCGGACAAGCAAATGGTGAAGGCGCAGGAATGCGTCTGGCGACGACTGCAGACTGGATGTTTCTTCAACCCGTACGTGTTGAGCAAAATCTACCCGGACATTCAGCCGGAGTGCAAATGGTGTTAGGAATTGGCAAACTATGACCACATACTATGGAGCTGTAGCATAGCACCGCTACCGGCGGATATTATGCGTGATCCTTCCCTCGAGCAGTGGGAGGCCGTGTTGGTCAGCTCAGACCGGGTCGTCCAGACCAGGGCCGTGGAGTGGGCCACCCAGGTCGCCGTCAGCCATGGGTTTATGGCCATCTAACACGAAATCGTCCACACATGCTCTCTGACGAAAATAAACCCAGTCGGAAAAAAACTACAGAAAATGTTCTGATGTTACGACAGAATTTCTGTGCGGTTTTTGACGGGATACCTGTTGTGACAACAGAACATTCTGTAGTAACATCAGAAATTTCTGTAGTTACAACAGAAAAGTACTACAGAACTACAGACGACAGAATTATACTACAGAAAAACTACAGAACTACAGAAAAGTACTACAGAACTACAGAAAAATCTGATGGTTATGACAGAACTACAGGTTATTTTGTCGTATTTTTGACAAGGTTCTGTAGTTTTTTTTCGACTGGGAAGTTATTCCATCCATCCATATATCCATACCGGTATCGCGTTAAAAGAAGGCAGGTGCTTGAACCCCTTATCCACTTTCAGTAAAACAATCGGTCACGCCGGACAATAATTCATAGATACGAAGGCTCGGAGTAAGATCGAGCTAGCCGCATACAAATCAACGCCATCAGAAACAACTACCCCACTCTAAGTAGACGCCAGTCAATGTCTGGGAAGAAAAGCAGTGATAGCCACTGCAGTTAACCGCAACGGAAGAGAAGTGGATCAGCTGTACGGTCCAGACCAAGAACTATCTAGAAGATGCGGAGAAAATTGCACTCGCCCTTGAAATTAACCATGCCAACAACCAAGGAAGAAAACATTTTACTCAGTTATTCCCAAAAAGCCTGTCGAACATTCTTCCTGCAACGGATATGCAAACAGGCACTCCAAATAATGGAACAGGAAAACAAGACTGGCAGCTTGAAACACACTATTCTGTGGATACCGGCACACGAGGGAATCGACGGCAACGAGGCAGCCAAAAGGATAGCCCGAGGGCATACTTTCTGTGGAACTGCACCACTTGCCCCAAAAAGCCGCCAATCTCTATCACATATTCGGAACTAATAGAATACTTCAAATCAGGAAGGAAACGACACGCAGAGCCCCACAATGACCTCAGAAGACAGGAAGCAGTAGCCTGGAGAACATACAGGCTAGGGTTTTCTCAAATGTAGTAGAGTACCACAAACTTTGACATGGAAAATTCAGAAATAATATATGCACCCCGTGCGGAGATGTTTCTGTCATCATTCACATGATATGGAATTGCAAGGAATTAGAGAAATATAAAACTGGAGCACTCAGCCAAACGGAGTGGGGTACGGAGGTGGCCCATACCCCAGGCCGAATAAATAATTGGTACAATATTGGTATTTTGTTGTATAGTATCCGACGCAACATAAGACCAGTGCATTACTACCACAGTACCAATAATGGGCCAGATTTTGTGCCATCTGGGACGGATCTCTCTGAACAGCGCAAGCTGCTTGTCAGGACCCGGGAGCCAGCCCAAGCCATTGTTGGTTGATTGGTTGGTTTGTGGGGTTTAACGTCCCAAAGCGACTCAGGCTACGAGAGACGCCGTAGCGGAGGACTCCGGAAATTTCGACCACCTGGGGTTCTAACGTGCACTGACATCGCACAGCACACGGGCGCCTTGCTTTTCGCCTCCATGGAAAAGCGGCCGCCGAGGCCGGGATTCGATCCCGCGTCCTTGGGAACAGTAGTCGAGCGCCGTAACCACTGCGCCACCCCGGCATTGTAATCCTGAACTAAGGAACCATACACGCAATTCCATCAACGAAATAAAGTTTATTCTCTTTCTCTCTCCTCTCTCTCTCTCTCTCTCTCTCTCTCTCTCTCTGCAGAGTTCATGAGGCAAATCTCCGGCTCATACGCGAGCGCGCTAGCGGTACGTATTCCCGCATCTATAAAGTCGCAGCTGTTTTTTATTGGCAAGGTATGGCGAGCGTTTGTTCGCCGGAACATGCTCCGTTAATTTCAGCCGAGACTACGCCTCAAACACCTTTTGCAATTTACAAAAAAAAAATCACCTTATGATTTGACATCACTCCGAGCACTAATCCAGGATCTGGGCAGAATATTATATCCGTCTGTAATACCACGCGTTACCCTTTTGCAATTTAGTGGTTTTCCTTTTCTGTGGGCCAATCTGGCATCAGCTGGCTCTTTACGACTTTTGTTTGCTTTCGTGTCTGCGATACGCAGTCGGCTCGGAAATCTAGCGCACCCAGCTCTCCATCAAACAACGGGAAGCGTATCATCTGTGTACCGCCCAAAACCATCCGCACAAATAAGAGGGAAAAAAAAGAAGAAAAAAAAAGAGACCTTCGCCAGGGACGTCTCTGCCGCTGACACAGGTCCCAATTCCACATTTGGCGCAGCTGGCGCCCCGGTTCCGTCCAATACTTCGATTTCCGGTTTCCTCTCGGTAGAAAACGTCCAGGCGGCTTTATGATGCCGGGGTTAGAGGCAAAAGAAAGGAAACTTCAAAAGCAACTGAAAGAAGTGAGACCACAGTATAGTTCCTTTCGCAGGGACCGAAAAAAGCTAACTCACCTTGTTCTTGTATCTGAACTTTTTTTTTTTTTTTTTTTTTTTGAGAACGAGCGAGTTTCTGAGCACACGCGCAAATTGCTGACCGCAGTCGGGAAGCTGCGCCGGACAGCGAGCTGCGCAAAGGACGCGACGTTCTTGAATTACGACCAAATAGAAGATTTCGTTCAAAGCCTAGCCGTTTTCCACAACACATCACCGTTCCAATGTCTCGTTCCTTTTGATTGCGGTTAAATAGGTTCATTTGACCTGGCCAGTTGAGTCTCATACCAAAGACACTTTAGGGCTGACGTCAGAGTTTTGGCGTCGGCGTTTGCGCTGAGAGCGAAAAATCACGTACATTCGACACGTGGCGGGAGACATTGCCGGACAGTGATTGGTTGCCGAGTGTTGTGACGTCACGGGACGCACAAGACAACAGTGAGTTGGCAGGAGCTGCCGAACCGGGTAGCTCCTTCGAAGGTGAAAATCGAACCCACCGAAAACCTTGCAACCCAACTCAGAAAGGATACTGCCAGGCCACGTTCGTGCGGCTTGGTTAGGTTAGGTTAGGTTAGGCTAGGCTAAGCTTCGTGAGTTGCAAAGCGCACGTACGTGAAAAAATATCTACAACAGCTGCAAAAGAAGCTTGATGGTTGTGCTAAGCGTCCTCGAAATTCTCCTTTTTGCACAGCGCGCTTTGCCTTGTCACGTGATTCAGCGTTTCCTGCTACTCCACCACCTTTATGACGGCCATTTTTGTGACCCGGTATCCCGTTCTACGTCTTCTTTTGCGCTTCAACATCACTTGTCATTTGTCCTCTTCCTCTTTGAACGCTTGTTACCGGCTTGTGCTGTATTAAGTTTCCCTAACATATTTCTGTATATCGGCGAAACGTCAGTCTTGAAGATAAAAGCAAACAACAAATCGAACACCTCGAGGCCACCACGCCGAAAGCAGCACCGAACATTACGAAAGGAAACGGTCGTAGAAACCGAGTAAACGAGCGCAGTCTGCAGAATAACTGTTTCCGTTCAAAAGTTTCCCGAAGTACAGTCCCCGGACTGACTGACGCGGAAGCGTTGCCGCAAAGGGAGACAGCAGCGATCGATAGTGAATTTTTGTTTTTTGTTCAGAGAACATACAGAGCGCTATGAAACGCCGGCAGCTGCGACGGAGCGTTTCCGGTAGAGAGCGCCGTCTTTGCGGCTTTGCTCTTGTAGAAACGCTCTGGTTCGAAACTAGTTTTGAAGAACGTATTTCTCCGCTCCCAAATTTACTGCGTTCCCTTTTCGGGCACGGACGCTGTCGAACTGACAAAAGCTAGAAAAGGACGTAACTCGGCAGTAACGAGAATTATCGCACACTGCCTCAACACCGATAACACTTTCTACTAATATTGAACCAAAAGATTGCGCAGTGCAAACGCATGAGTAATAATTTTCTTTCTTTTTCTCCTTTCTTCTTTTCCGAAGAAATCAGATTTAAAAAAAAAAAAACCTTACTGCTTGCCCTTTAGTTGAGTTTGTCGCGTTTAACGTCCCAAGCGACCCAGGCTATAAGAGACGCCGTAGTGGAGGACTCCGGAAATTTTGACCACCCGGGGTTCTTTAACGTGCACTGACATTGCACAGCACACGGGCGCCTTGCCTTTAGCCTCTGTCGAAAAGTGGCCGCCACGGCCGGGATTCGATCCCGCGTTCTTGGGCACAGCACTCAAGAGCCCTGACCACTGCACTACGCCACCACTTTTTTTTTTGTTATTTATTGCGTGGAAGTACTTCAAGCCCGATTTATTCAGGTCACATCCCTCAACCTGCCATATCAGTCACACCAGCATCGAGGTCTCACTTTGCTCCCACATCGAAGTTTCGGGAGACATATACATGCATCTAGTAAAGGTAACCAGGCAGGATGTCGCTCCTCCTGCCCAGCATATACCCCCCGCACCATACTGCTCTCTGAACAGTGACTTCGATGAACGTGGTGGCTCTGCGTGGCGGTCTGTCATGCGGCTCTTCCACAGGCTAAACAGCCCCATGAGCACAAAAAGATATCATTGCACCTCAGAAGCCTCCACTGCAGGCACAACTCTTACAGTATATGCCATAAAAACATTCACTTTTTTGAAAGACCATTCAAAACCCCCCCCCCCCCCCCCCCGCCCCACAAAAAAAAAAACACTGCATCACGGCAATACACAGAGCAATGATCTATAGTTTCTGGCTGCTGGCACAGGCGACAGTCCACTGACCATGGCACAAAAGTCCCATTTGCACGAAGCCACGTATTGACAGGTAAGGTTGACGTGGGAAGTTTAAAAAAGAAAGTCTTTGCGGCTGATTGTATACATATCCGTTAAACCCGCTTTAATACACTGTTGTCTAGAAAGGGGAGGTAAGGCTGCCAATACATCGGTACAGGAAATAATGTCTCAATAAGAACGTTTCTCAACTGTCTTCTGGATAGACTGTATAGGTATTCTAAGGGAAATCGTACAGTGAAGAAATAGAATGTGTCGACAACTTCCTTAAGAAAACCTCACAAAGAGCCCTCACTCTAATGACAAGTGGGCGCTAACAAATCAGGCAAATGGGCACTTAACCGACTATTAAACACAGCTAGGAGGAAGGGATGGCTTGCCGTTTTAAAAAAGAAAAATCCAGAAACAAGCTGATGAGCAAACAAGTGCTGAAGACCAGCTCCACCAGCCTCCAGAGGGAGAAACAAATTATCTCGACGCATAGGCTCCCACTGAGAGCGCCACACAAAAGTAGGAAAAATTCAATGCATGGACTGTACTTTGTTTCTTGCACAATGCAACACCTGCAATACATAGATAAGCTTCGAAATCAAGAAGACATTGCAAACTTGTACTCGTACAAATAGAGACAGTTCCCTAGGCATCTAAGCCTGGGTTTGTCGCCTAACTGACGAGATCCTAGCATCCCAGTGAGGCTTAATATTGCGATGTTGGTGCAAGGGAACCACCAAATACTTTAAGTCATCGTAGTCACACCTGATAACGGAAAAAAAAAAATTACGTTTTGTACCCCAATGACGTAATCAGAACTCACTTCATTTATCAAGGTTACGAGACATTCCAAAAACGTTCAGTTATGTGCAAAACCTCGATCACACTCTTTATATCAGAACAGAACAGGGCAATGTCATCATCATAAGCCAAAATCTTAATTTCACATTTCAAAAGTGAGAAGACACGAACTGCTTCGTTCCTGATGATACTACGACATAGGGGCTCAAGATATAACGCGAATAACAAATGCGATAGCGGACAGCCCTCACGAAGAGATGATTTAAGCGGAATACGTTTCACAAAGTTTTAATTAACAATCAGTCTTGTAGTGGCCGTTTTATAAGACAGTTTAACACCTTAAAGCAAGACATCGCCAATATTAGCACTCTCCTATAAAGCAAAGCAAAAAATCATGACGCACCTTATCAAAAGCTTTTGCCAGATCAATCTAAATTAGGGACACTTAATGAGTGTCAGATGAGGTCAATCGAGTGCACTGCGCCACAGCGGCGGGGTTGATTGCTTTTTTATTCCGTGCTTTTGTCTCTCGCTCTGGTTTTTCACCATTATATTACAATATAGTGTTATTTTATATCTAACGTTACGTGCTTATTTTCTGAAGCACTTTGTAGATGCAGAGCTTCAGGCAACTAGAGGAAGGCTGGTACCTATAGAGAAAACCAGTGGTTACCCGGTGCCACTCTGCGTCCATTGATTGATTGATTGATTGATTGATTGATTGATTGATTGATTGATT
>JAJIZL010125092.1:8344-30169 GCA_023969395.1 Amblyomma maculatum
GCAGTCTTGAAGCCATAGGTAGCGTAAGAGGGTTCTAGCACAGCTTTTGCCCTCGCTCTTGATCACGTTCTACGTGACGCTGGCGGTAACAAAGGACGTTCCACGTCCGCCGCTATGGTTGAGGGTGGCACTGGTGAACACTCTCAAGGTTCGTATACAGACAACATAAATACCGAAGAAAGTAGCAGGGGGGGACGGCGGCCGATGTAGCTCAGTTGGAAGAGCACCGAACGCGTTATTCGGAGGTTGTGGGTTCGGTTCCCACCATCGGCACGTTGTTTTTTCTTCTACTTCGCGTTTAATTATATTTCCCTAATCAGATTACAGTAAGAATTTCTGTTATTATTCAAGTAAACATAAAAAAAAGGCATGAAAGTACCATCCCCAACGCTTTCCTTGGCCTAGCCGACTGTCGGCTTCTTTCCTTCATGTATTATAACGAGCACCCTCATTTCCCCTTAACTGGTCCGCATATATATATATATATATATATATATATATATATATTCTTTTTGAAATAAATTTTTTTGTTTGCTTTAATTCGTGTTGTCGCTGACATTTACATTAGTATGGAGCACTAGCATTTGATGCCTGCTGTTCTTTGGCACTGTCTAATTCACTGATATTCGTTTTCAAGCAAATGCGGTGCTTTCCTCGGATTTGTTGGGGCACTTTACCCCAATAATGACGTAGTTTCTTTGACAAAATCAGATCAACTGCTAATGCAGTAGCATGTTCGTTTATTCCTACCGTTTTTTTCTCTGCACTTTGAAAGTTTTGCTCTCCGTGTCTGCATAAGCTTAAAAGAGAAAGCTATTCCATAAAAAATGTGTATGCCGTAAGAACTGTTCGAATATTTAGTACAAACTAGATACTCTTCATTGCAGAATGCTGTCCCTAATTTCCATATCTGGGTTCTTCGCTATTGTGCTGTAAAATGACTGCAGATGATTATCGCATATAGCTGTCGATAGGCCTCCTGCTTGAAGTGTTTTAATTAATACGGTACATAGACCTTACGGGAAATTGCTCATGCGAACGTGTCAACGCTGCCGATTGAAGAATTTTGGTAGGAGGTGTCTACTAGGTACAAATTCACAGAAAAAATTGAGTTTCAGCCTCCAATCATAATTTGGGTTTAGTAAAGAAAGAAAGTGGCCTCGTTTTTTGTTCTTAGGATGGCTGTTGTTTGAAACTGGAGTGTCGTACTAGAAAATTGTTCTTGCACCTTAACCTAGTCACGAAATAATTGAAAACATTTGTTTCTTCCAATGAGCCAATTTCTACATTTTGAAGACGCAAAGTAATATCAAGATATATATTGGAATAGAAAATTGCTTCCTAAAGTAATAACTCGTCGTTAACGCAGTTTTGTATTAAATATTTGTAACCATATGGCAGGTATCAACCAAGTCGACGTGCGCACCCTGTAAATGACTCTTCGAACCACAGACTTCTAATTGAAAACAATAATTAATTAGCCGGAAAATGATTTCTAATCATCTGAAGACTTGTAACTTTTCAAATGCTATATCATTCAACACACACTTAGTATTAAACGCATCCAGTATTTCACTGTCAAACGAAGCGTTTCATTGAAGAGGGAGAGAGAGAAAGAGAGAGAGAGAGGGGGAATAGAATACAAAGGCAGGAGTTTGCATACAGGGCATAGTGGCCTGAATGTTATAAAATGCAATACAGGTACTGTTTTAATACACTAGAAGCTCCGGTAACATATTCCCCTTCCCCCCTTCCAATAGTTTCAGGGGAAACTGCAGTCGAAGAGGAGGCCGCACAGGGTGAGGTGCAGGCCCTCTATTCCGAGGAAACAGTGAATGAGGCCTTCCTCGTGGGCCACATTTTACGCGAAGTAGCTCTCCATCTGGAGCAAGACGCAGATGTATACGAGGTAAGAAAGCGCGCAAATAAGATCACCTAAAGGTTGTCATTTTTGTTTGAAGTTGCAAGGCATAATCTCTGTGTTATCAAAGCCCTTTTTTTTTCTGTCCTTTTGGCGCTTATTGTAGAAGTGACCATATCAGTATTAGATTCGCGCGCAAACCGTAGTTAATTGAAGCGAATCATGCTGAGTATTTTTATTAATTCTATATATCTCGCCCTGGGTATTGCTACAGCCCCGGACAGCAGCAGTAACTTTGACGCAGCGCCATTTCGCTTGTTACAAACCTTATTATCTGCAATTTAACACGGTTGGCTAGAGTGCTGGTGAGCAGCAATTGGCCTGCATGTATTTATTTTTATTTCAACCCACAGAGTAGAATTCCTCGCATAGAATGTAATTCCGTGGCCCCGTACACGGAGTTGAACAGCGGGAAATAATTTTATTGTTTAAATAGATGATAGTTTTCGAGCAGAACGTAGCCAGAACAGTTTGCAACATCTCATTTCATCGAAAGAAAACCAATTTCAGTCACAAAAATGGGGCAAATATATCGCAGCGCGAACGAAAGGGGCTAAGCCCGAAAGATTAAGTGCGATCGCTTTAAGTACCAGGTGTGCGCACACACAACCACGAGGCGGACTGTTTCCTAAACGTAGCAGTATCACTATTTGTATTTGTATGTTAATCATCATAGAAAGATGCAAAAGATCGCAGCATGTGTCCGCCAGCAATCACCAAAGGACTTGCCTGTAAAGAAGCTTATTCGTAACGTTAAAAAACTTTGTTAAGAGTTGCACCTTAACATATCGAATGCGAACGCCGCTAAGAAATAGGGCACACAATTTGGCTTGTGCAGAAGCGTACTCGTATCGAAGAAATATCACCAATATCGACCTGACTGCAACCATGGCAACGTGTAGTTGAGTCTAATTGAAGTAGACTCCCCGCACCACTAATGCATCGCGCGTTGCGACCATGGCAGTAAGCCCCTAACGTATAAGATCTCCAATGAATCCGGTAGCGCCAGCTGCGGTATATACTTAGCCACGGAAAGTATATAATCTCATCCGCCAAAGTTATTTTACCGCCAAGGCGACGAACGGTAATGAGCGTTAGGAAATGTTGATGATTTCAAATCGATTATAATTGATGATAGTTTGTCCTCGAAATTCTTTACTTGCTTCGTGCATTTAACAGTGGACCTAACGTTTTTGTTTCCAAAACTGCTTGGCTATTGTGATTGTAAGATAAACTGATCTTTTCGTTGTCTTCATCGACTGTCGGTATGGTTAAGCAACTTTAGGACACAGCGGTTTTTTTTTTCTAGCAATACTGTTTGGACTGTGATACAATGCTACATATGGAAAGTAGGCCTATGATGGTAGCTTTAATATTGATGTACCAAGTGGACACTGGGCAGACGCTTCATCGAGAATTTTTCCGAATTTTAGTCGAGACTATTATACACACCTCCTTCCAATTTTCTGCCACATCTCCTCCCTTCCGTGTTATGCCTAATGGCAGATGTATTAGAATAATAAAAAAAAAACTGATATTCGTTATCTAGAACTACTTTCCGAAATCGTATCCACCTGTTCTTATTCTTCACGTTATTGCTTGCATACCACTCACCTGGAGCTGCCACCTGTCGATGCAATCATACACTTCTTGACTATGTTTTGTGCATATTTGCCTGCCGTAAAAAAACTTTCCTCTCACAAAGTGATAAAAATTATTTCTGCGCATGTTAAATTAAGCGTAGAAGCAGTCTGGCGCGCACAGTAATGTAGCCCGGTTCTGTCAAACATCAAACGAATAGCGCACGTTCCAGCTTTCCGTCAAGCGTTCCATTTATAACGCTATTCCAAAATTGTAGCTTCAGAAGAACGTACCATAATTTATGACGATCCTCTGCAAAGAACGCTCAAGTTATTATCGAGCTCAAAATCAACGATTGCTTTTCACATTTTTAAAATTATTCTATATAATTTACCTTATGTGTTTCGATGCATAATTGTCAAGACCTGTGACCCTAAAGGGGACGCCTTATACCAGCACGTACAGCAGAGCTCTAACATAAAACCAGTTACAAATGGCGGTTCGCTCTTTAAATGCACGTTCATTTCTATGCTGAACTCACCTTTTGATAACGACAGGCGAAACCGGGTTCTCTATCGAATTAAAAATTTATTTTAGAAACTTACCTATACAAACACTTTAATGCGGCGTATTCGAAATTTTATTACGTCAGCGATCGATATCGCTGCCTTACGATTTGAGAAGTTTATCATAGTTAAACGTGGTGTTCAACGAAACCTTCACAACATATAGTTGCGCTTCGCAGAACTGTTCGTAAAGGCTCCATTCGCGAGTTAAGGTGAAATTCCTCCGCGCTCATATATTTCAGTCACAGGTGATGTTATGGTTGTATCCATCACAAGGCTCCGTCTCAATCATAGCTCTCGCAATCCATATTTGAAAAGTCACCCGAAAGGTCAAATATGAAAGATCAGAGGTGAAAGTTCGCTGAAATGTAATCCAAGGTGTAAGGTCAAATCTAAAATGTCACCTAAATTTCCAAATTGCGTCACACCTTGCCATCATATCTTATGGTTTGACGCCAAGGTACGTGGTCCACAAGGTTAGGCTGAAGGACGTAGCTCCGGTTAAACTGATAGCCATGCATGAGCTCTGGCTGTGTAAAGGTCAAGTTATGAGCAAAGACGAACTATTGAAGACAAACAATGTGGCAGTTGCAGCACCGCATACAGGAACAGTATACAGCATCAGTGAGGAAGATTCTCCAGGCGTCCATAGCTTTGTTACCCGCAACCATAGAGTTCCTTACACTAACTAGAGGGAAAGCTGAGGGCGCTGCACTTCAGCCACCATGGGCGCGCTAAGGATCATGGGCCGGTGTGCTACTTGTTGCGGGACAGTCGTTTTTTTTCGAGTACGTGAAGTGGCGTTACTGCAATGTTTTTTTTTTGTTATCATCATCATCTGAAGGTGCGTACATAGACAGCGAAAGCCATAGTAGCGAAGGCGCAAAAGCAGACGTCGCCAATAAATGGTTTCTGTTTCCCGAAATGCCACTAAAAACTTCCTTAAGTGATGGCACAACGATAAATATTTTCATAACATTTTTATATTTCAAAGTTTGCCTATTAAGTGCGAAATATTGGTATTTGTGCTGCTCAAAACTAAGCCAATAGGAGAAAGGGCCATCGCTTATATTGGATAAATCTCACACTGGCATTCTGTTTCTCTCTCTTTTTATAATTTATAGTCACAATATTCAATCTTAGGACATTATTTATGGTAGAACAACGTTTATCTTTGCATTAGTTTTGGCCAAAAGTTGTAGTTCTGCACTCGGTAGCTCACCGGCCCATGATGCTTTGAGCGCCCATGGTGGCATAACTGGCCGTCTGGAAACTCCATGTAAACGCCCATAGACGGCAGCACAGCTTTCCCTCTAGGTAAGAGTAAGAAACTCTATGCCCGCAACAGAAATCCGGTCTGGTATCGCGCGAGAATTCTTGAGAGAGTGCAACAGAGAATGCACGAAAATGAAAAGTGCTCACGTGAAATGGGGCAAAGCTGTACGAAGTTACGCCTTTACCACTTCTTCCTGTGATATACGGAATAAATATGGACTCTGTGAATCTTTGAATATATGTCTGCTACCGCTGACATATTAACCAAGACAATCTGAATACGATTCCAAGCAAAAATATGTTAGTCTTACTTCCTTGCGATTGCATAAAAAGAAAATTGTCTTGTTTAGGTTAAAAAGCTCACAGCTGCATTGGCTTAGAAAAAATCATATCTCACAAATTTTATACACGCCACAGCGATAAAAGCCCGTCAGTATAGCAGGAGATTGTGAAACGGGCGAAAAAGGAGAATTGAATCAATCGCAATCGATCTCTGGCATGGCGTCTGGGACGCGGTTGACGATGTGCAAGCTCTAGCATTCACGGGTGCAGGTTGGCGACTCGCTGAGCTCGGCTTCTACATCAACCGTTCACAGCTAAATTCTCCATGAGCAGACAAAATTTCGGTACTTGATGAAAACAAAAAGACATAATGAACAATTAAGGAAGTTCGCGAGCTCGGGGCAGCCAAAATACGCCTTCTGCATAACGTTTGTGCACTCTATATAAAATTACAGGATATTGAGATGTAGAACAGACAACAAATAACGTACATAGTCTTTTCCGTTTATTTTCAGCAAAACAAAAAAAATGTAATTAATAATATTTGCGATACTTTTTGGTGTTATACAAGATGCCGATCAAAACATTGCTCTAAAGATTGCAGCAGGGTGATTCCGTAATTTTTCCGGTGAACTACAGTGAATATTCTATTGATGAACACAGACGTACACACGAGTAAATTTAGATGGTATGATTGAATTTTTCCTTGCATCAGGCAAACATTTCGCCCCTATCCATTCGCACTCAACGTGCTAATTTTAAAAGCACATTTAATAGCCAAGTTAAGCTTTCGCAGTCTAAGAAACAAGATCAATAGTTGTTCAGAAATGTCAATTTGCATGCAAGCGTTATTTTTTTAAAGAATATTTTACAGGCCACACATTTGCGCTATCTTTAGGTAAACTAAACGTTGAATAAGTGAGAATGACTTTTGCTATTCTTTCGCCATGTACCACTGTTATATGCACGTGTTCTAATCATGCCAATCAATGATGCTATTCACTTTGCGAGGAGAGACTAGCTCAGTGCTGTACAGTAGAGGTTTTGATAGTGAAACACAAATACCAATAATAAGGACGTGTTATATAGGGAGGAGAAAGGAAAGCAGGGATGGCAACCAGGAAGACCTCCTGTTGGCTACCCTACACTGGGGAAAAGGGCTAAGAGATTAAAGAGCAGACGAAATAAGGGACATGGAGCACACTCACAGCTTTTCACTCAAGCCGCCGGCTGTCGGGTAACTAAAAAGTGTTCTGAATGCCTTCAAAGCAGTCGACTGCCGTGGCCACGATCCAAGGATCTTATCAGCCATTAAAACGCGAGGAGTTTGGTCATTCCAGCGCACAACGGAACTCGTGTCTTTCATTTGCGAATGCAGGACATTCAGACGGGAGATGTTGGACTGTCTCTTTACAGCTATACTTTTCACAGGCAAGGCTGTCAGCCGTTCCCATTTGGAAGAATATTTGTTCATGAAAGCAACATGTAAGCCCTAAAGGGCACATCAACGTTGCTTCCAGACGCGCTGTATTTTGAGGAAGGCGAAGGCGCAGTAAAGGAATCTCAGAAGAACAGCTTGAAAGGCGAGTACGTACGTCGCGCCGTGCGTTCTGTATGTGGCGCCACAGTTCGGAGTTCTGCTCAGTAAAGGGTCCAGAGTCCTCAAGCTGCGTTAGCGAAACAGCCCCGTCTCACACGCAACGTGAAATCTTCCATGGTCACAGTATACTGACATATTGCTAAACTGATAGTATGCCGGAACCAAGAAGGCGATGTTAAAAATAGCGCTGGTTGTTGCAC
Organism: Amblyomma maculatum; assembly: GCA_023969395.1. Taxonomy (NCBI): domain Eukaryota; kingdom Metazoa; phylum Arthropoda; class Arachnida; order Ixodida; family Ixodidae; genus Amblyomma; species Amblyomma maculatum. The sequence goes on from JAJIZL010125092.1 coordinate 15,770, forward strand.
TGAGGCTCGCTGAGCATCAGCATTGAAACAGCGACAGGTAACGATCAATTTATGCTCTGAAAGTTTTAATTAACAGAATTTGTAATAAATGCAAGGATGTGCATTTATAGAAGATGATTTGACATTTGATAAGAAATTATGCGGATTCTTTCATTTGTATTAGTTCTTTTCTTACAGTATTTCTTCTAGGTGCTATAATCTATAGTATGGATTTCTGCTTCAAGATCTTCGCATTTTGCTATCAAATTTGAAGCTTTGCCTGTGACATGAGCAGGCATTTGATACTGTTTTTTGTTTCAGTTCGTCATCATCATCATCAGCCTGATTATACCCACTGCAGGGCGAAGGCTTCTCCCATATTTCTCCACTTAACCCGGTTGTTTCAGTTAATTTATTGTTATAACTTAGCTCCGTGTTACGGCTAGCAGGGATACCAAAACAGACTTTTTATCTTGTCGTTATAACAAGTTTGAGCGATACGCCAAGGTGTAGTACCAGTAGCAGCACTGAAAGGACAAAGTGTATGTGAATACAGGCGCTACAAATATTACTGCCATGCTTACTTCATAGGCGCTAGAAGCATTATCCGAATGCTTACTTCATAAACCAAGTTCTAGCTCCCAACTAAAGTGCAGTAAATAATGTGGATGATAGTAGAGAGCCTTTTAAGAAAGAGTATGACTGTCTTGGTATATTAGATTGTTCATATTTCTGCTTTCAGGCGGATGAGTATTTCTTTCGCAAACTGTGGGATAAGACGAAGTTGGCAATGAAAAAGGCTTCCAAAAAAATTAAGGTAGCTTCAAAGAAGGTTGGCCCTGGAATCAAGAAGACCCTCAAGGCTGCCGGCAAGCTTATCGTGAAAGCCACCATTGAAGTTGTTAAGAAGAAAGCTCAAGAAAAGGCCGCCGAATATGTCACCAAAATATTTTCGAAAGCGCTGAGCCGGTATGGCCTGGAAGACGTTGAGAGCAACGTCGATTTTGTGCAACGCATATGCAGAGATATTGACCTTGCTGGCCAGCAGCTGATCGAACGTGGCGAACAGTTAGGCGGCCACCAACTTGTATACTTATCTTGAGTTTACCGCTAAGAAGGCGGCACCTAAAATTGCGAACATATCTTTATACTGCCTTTTATGTTGTCAGAAAACTGCTTAGAATCCGGCTTGTCTTTTGGTGTATGTCCCTTGAAGTGGCAGAAAAGGCCAATAAAAACTTCATTGTGATCTTGGAGAGCCTGACAGTCTACATATAATAAATTTTTGAAAACACTGCTTTCGTGCGTGCCGAATATATACAGCTAACGTTTGAATATTTTTGTTTGAAATGTTTTTTGAATATTTAAGAACCATAAACCATGTCAACTGTTTCTGAAGGCTTAGACTCCCTGGTAAAATGCGCTGTGGTAATCTTTAAGCAGAGTCAATGTAGTACGGACCCAATTCTTGTGATAGGCACACTTTAAAAAAAAAAAAAGCCCAGCATTACTTCGCACGCCAAACACAGAGAGTCTATGCCAGGAAAGCATTTCATGAAAATGGAGTTAGAAATATATTGCCGGAGAAAACCATCATGGCTGTAGAAAACACTGAAAAAGCGAACGGAAAATAGTGCGAAAAAGAAATAAAAGTCTGTATTGTGCATGAAAGTGTGTACGTATGAATTATTTGCCCTTGAAATTTTAGGATTATCATGAAAAAAATTTTAAAATTTAAAACTCGTATGTTTTTATATCAATTTTCAAAGCAAGCACTTGAATTATGCAGCAGGTTCATACGCAGCAGAAATTAAGAAAAATAGTTGCGTGAAAAGATAATATTACATGTGAAATGCATTCGTGTCTACTTCTAACCGACCTGTCTGCCATGTGATTCGATTCATTGTATCCTTTCGTACGCATACCTGCCCTAATAAAACGAAAACACAAAGAATTCAAATCTAATCTTTATTTCTTTGTAATATGCGCTATGCACATTTCTTCCTTAAAATTCAACCTATTTAACTCGCTATCTAAGCTCTCAGAGTTAGTCAAAAGCCATACTTGCTGACGAGCTGTTTAGAGATACTAAGAGCGTTTGAGCAGTTCTAGGACCGTGGCGAAGAGTAACACATGTTTCCACCTAGAAGAGTAGTCACTTAGGAGTCATAGGAGAGCATGAATCATGTCAAAAACCTTGTTGCGTAGTGGTTGCGTTCGGGCGCAAATCACTTTAATCGATTTTTCCTCTCTACCCTCTTTTTGCCTGTTGCCTAAACAGTTTTGCCTGTTGCCTAAAACTGTTTAGGCAACAGGCTCCCTTTATTTATCCCAACGAGAAGCCGCGGTGGCTCAGTGGATTCTGCTTTCGTGTACTGAATCAAGGGGTGGCGGTACAGGGTCTGAGCCTCGCGGCAGTATAGCCTTCAAGATGATTTCGGGAGAAGAAGGGAAATGCGTGAGTGTTCCGTCCGTGGCGCTCAACAGCAAGGAGATTATACATCTCCGTTTGGACAATTTGACAAGACGTTTGGACAATGTGACAACAAGTTAGACCTAATTTGTCATTATTTTCATTTTATTTTCGTTTATTTTTTCGGAATCTTTTGTTTACTTTTTCTTCATATCGCAACCCTACGTTTTTTGTGAAGCTTCCTTCTTCATCGTACCCCAAAAAACTGGCACTTGGTATCGAGCGCATCATCTGTGTTAACGTCCTGGTTCAATTCTCTTGTGTGTGTATTGTTTTTTTTGCGTATAACCATGCAGCGCCGGACGTCTTCGGAGTCGTATAGCCAACTATCCCGCTCGCAAGTACTACTGAGTATAGTGTTAGAACCTTATAAAAGAAACCGCGAGCAGGCTACAAATATCAGCGCGCCATAGAAATGTTACTGAGGCCTCTTACAGTGACTTGTTATCGTTGTTGTAATAAAAAAACATAGGTAATTTATTCGCAGTGCCTTCATCTTTATTGATGTTCATGTCAAACAGTTGTGATCACGAAGGTTATTTGTCTCTAAGAATATTTACTTCTAAGGTCATATATCTCAAACTGCTTTAAATATCAACAGCTATAGACAATTTTTTAAGTGTAATGATGTACACCGAAAGGCCCTTTACATCATATATTAAAGACTCTTATCTGAAACGCCATTATATCTTATGTAAGGTGTTTATTGGAACACCAAGACCGTACGCAATGTCCTCAAACCAAAGCGACGGGGGAGCGTTCGAACCAACAGTGCAGTACCAAAAAGGCTCCGGCTCCACTTCGTCTACCTCTTCGGGTTGGCGCGCGAGCTGATGGCGATCGGGGTTACTACAATGCCCCCCGGCGGAAAAGGAGCCGTCCTGGCGACTCATGGGGAGGAAAGGGTAGGGGGATCATAATACAGCTTGAGGCGGTCGACATGTACAGTTTCTCGGCCGCGGCGGCGATGATCTGGAGATGGGTTCAGGGGCTCTACTACGTAATTGACGGGAGAAGATTGTTCGAGAATGCGGTAAGGTCCATGATAGCGCGATAGGAGTTTGGATGAGAGGCCGGGTGCCGAGGAAGGCACCCAGAGCCAAACGAGGGCACCTGAGGGATATGAAGGCGCTGGATTTGTAGGGTCCCGGTTATGCTTTTGTTGAGCCTGGTTCTCCGTTGTGAAGGAGCGCGCCAAATGTCGGCATTCATCGGCAAATGTGTGCGCTTCAGACAGTAGAGTGATCTCTGAAGCGTCGGGGTGGTAGGGCAGGATAGTATCCATGGTGGAAGTAGGTTTACGACCATATAAAAGAAAGAAGGGGGAGACCCCAGTCGTAGTCTGCGTAGCCGTATTGTAGGCGTACGTTACGAAAGGCAGCACTTGGTCCCAATTAGAGTGAGCGCTATCAATGTACATGGCTAGCATGTCACTAAGAGTGCGATTAAATCGCTCAGTGATGCCGTTCGTTTGGGGGTGATACGCTGTGGAGCTCCGGTGAATGATGTGGCACTGTTTGAGGAGGGCTTCGGCAGTGTCGGAAAGAAACGCACGTCCGCGGTCACTGATCAATTCTTTCGATGCGCCGTGACGAAGAACGAGGCGATGCAGAATGAAGGAAGCAACATCTCGTGCGGTGGCAGACTGCAAGGCCGATGTTTACACGTAACGGGTTAGGTGGTCAACGGCTACGATGCCTCAGCGGTTATTAGCCGAAGTGGTCGGAAGCGGGCCATACAGCTCAATACCGACACGGTCAGAAGGGCGGCTGGGGCAAGGCAATGGCTGAAACGGAGTGGCTCGCTGAGGGGGTGGATTCTTGCGACGTTGGAAGGCGGTACAGGATCGGATGTATTGACGAATGAAGCGGTACATGCCGCGCCAGTAATATCTCATACGCAGTCGAGAATAGGTTTTCATGACACCTGCATGCCCGCATTGGGGATCGGCGTGGAAACAGGCGCAGATTTTAGCACGGAGATATCGCGGAATCACGAGAAGCCATTTTCGCCCTGTAGGATGGTAATTGCGGCCGTTTAAAAGTCCATCACGAATGGCGAAGTGGTGGGCCTGACGACGAAGTGCACGTGACGGAGACGGCTCTGCGGGTGTAGACAGGAATGTTAAGAAGGAGGATATCCATGGATCTTTCTGCTGCTCAGATTTCATGTTGGCAATGTTGAGCGGCGACATATCGTAGGCACAAACGAAGCCAGCCGTCGAGTCGTTAGGAAGCGGTGAACGGGAAAGGGCATCAGCGTCGGTGTGCTTGCGTCCAGATCGATAGATGACGTGGATATCGTACCCCCAAAGACGTAACGCACGGGGGGCGAGGCGGCGGAGGGGTCTTTGAGGGAGGATAGCCAACAGAGCTCGTGGTGGTCGATAACAACGTAGAATGGGCGACCGTAAATATAAGGACGAAACTTGGTAATGGCCCATATGATGGCCAGACACTCCGTTTCGGTCACAGAATAGTTCGATTCCCTTTTCGTGAGGGCACGACTAGCGTACGCGACGACGTACTCGGAATATCCAGGTTTCCGTTGAGCAAGAACAGCGCCCAGACCTACGCCGCTTGCATCAGTGTGTATTTCGATCGAGCAGGCAGGGTCAAATTGGCGGAGTATAGGGGGAGAGACCAGTAGACGACGTAGTGTACTGAACGCAGCATCGCAGGCTGGTGACCAAGAGGAGAGGTTCGGGCCTCCGGCGAGAAGTTGCGTTAAAGGGGCTATGATACTAGCGAAGTTGCGGTTAAAACAGCGGAAATACGAACATAGACCGACAAAACTGCGAAGTTCTTTCAAGATTGTGGGCTTGGGGAAGTTTGCAAAGGCACGAAGTTTGGTAGGATCCGGTAGAACGCCATCCTTGGATATGACATGACCAAGTATTGTGAGCTTGGTAGCGGCAAAGTGACATTTCTTCAAGTTGAGCTGTAGGCCGGCGTCAGTAAGGCACGTAAGGACACGCTGAAGGCGCAGAAGGTGGGAAGGAAAATCTTTCGAGAAAACGACAATGTCATCTAGATAACAAAGACACGTTTCCCATTTGAGCCCACTGAGAATGTTATCCATCATTCTCTCGAAGGTGGCGGGGGCGTTGCACAGTCCGAACGGCATCACATGGAATTCATACAAGCCATCGGGAGTGATGAAGGCTGTCTTCGGGCGGTCAGCCGAAGCCATCGGCACTTGCCAATAGCTAGAGCGCAAATCTAGCGACGAAAAGAATTCCGTTTTTTGCAAACAATCTAGCGCGTCGTCAATTCGTGGTAGTGGGTATATATCTGTGCGGGTTATCTTAGTCAAACGCCGGTAGTCCACACAGAAGCGGATCGTGCCATCTTTCTTCGTCACCAACACTACGGGGGAGGCCCAATGGCTATGAGATGATCGTATGATGCCCAATTGAAGCATATCGGCGACATTGTCACGAATGACGCGACGCTCAGTGGGCGACACGCGATATGGTGGCTGCCGCAGGGGAGCATGAGGACCAGTGTAGATTGCATGAGAAACGGTCAAGGCGCGGCCTAAGGAAGGCTGGGACACGTCAAAAAATGCACTGAAGCGCTGAAGGCGGGCGACTATTTGGACCCGTTGGGCGGACGGAAGGTCGGTCGTGATAGCTGGATGGAGGGCGTCGACAGGAAGCTCATCACTCGTAGCAGCACAAGACGTCAGGGCAGCGACGTGAGGAAAAACTTCAGGTTCGGAGAACTTGTAAGTGCGATGTAGGCGAGGCACTCCCCGCGAAGAACAACCATTGGGCAGGAAAAGGGTTGGAAGCATAGATAACACAGCTGCCATCAGAAATTGTTAGAACGGCGAAAGGAACAAGGAGGCGGTTATGGTGGGCGGAGGTGAGTTTGGGTTTAAAGAGAACAGGAATAGGGAGGGCAGATGTAGAAATAAGGGGAACGAGAACAGAAGAAAATGGGGGAATGTCGGTGTCTGCAGCTGCAAGGAGTTTAGCAGGGCGCACAGGCGGGTCACAGTGGGAAACATTACACACAGGGGAAAGCTCAAATTCAGCACGTGCACAATCAATCACAGCCCTGTGAGTCGATAGAAAGTCGTAGCCGAGGATGATGTCGTGGGAGCAGGCGTAAAGCACCACCATCTCGACGAGATACGTAATGCCTTTGATGCAAATTCGTACCGTGCACGCTGCCACAGGGGTGATCCGCTCTGAACTGGCCGTACGAAGCGAAAAGGCAGAAAGCGGCGTCGTGACCTTGCGAATTTTGCGGCGAAGGGCATCACTAATTACGGAAACGGCAGCACCTGTATCCACCAGCGCAAGAACGGGAAAACCTTCTACGAACACTTCAATGACGTTGGCGGCAGAAGGCAGAGGACTTCACGAGTTCGTCAAACGCGCAGTTCTTGCCTCCGGAACTGCGGCATTTAGTTTTCCCTTTGCGTAGGGCCCTGTCGCCGGAGCATCGGCGAAATGGAACGTCGGCGAGGTGAAGGCGAAAGGCGTGTCGAGTACTGAGCCCGAGGTAGAGACGATCCAGAAGAGGCGTTGCTCAAAGGCGGCTCGGGATCGTAGTGGTACTGACGGACTGCGTTCTCAGGATGAAGCGGGCGCTGACGGCAAAGGCGGCGACGCGACCCGGGAGCCCGCCAGCATAGCAAATTGGGCGATTGTCGGCGGTTCGCCATGGGCTCGTAATGCGGCGTCGCGGTCGAGGGATCGGAGACTGAGGGGCCATGAAATGAGGTGGAGCATAAGATGTAGGGCCGTTCTGGTAAGACTATGTAGGAAGTGGAGCGCGCGTTCTAGCGGTTACTCGAGCGTGAGTGGGGCTTACACAGGAGCGATGGGAACACTAGAAGGCAGCGCTTCGGCGACTTCCTCCTCAATAACTTGGCGGATAGCCGGCGAGATGGATGGCGCATTGCCGGCGCTAATTGCGAAGTGCATACGGTCGGCTGAACTGGATGGAGGAGGGACAGCTGGCGTGCAACTTCTTCGCGGATGAAGTCTTGGATATTCTGCATAAATTGAGACTGTTCCGCAGACGACGTAGCCAGTGCCAAGCCAGCAATGCCGGCAGGTGCGGCAGCCCACCGCGTAGAAGCGCGTTGCTTTCGTAGCTCGTCAAACCTCTGGCACAGGGTTATAATGTCGGATACGGAAGTAGGGTCTCTGGCCGACATCATATAGTACGCATCATCAGTGAGACCTTTTAGGACATGTGTGACTCTTTCGGGCTCGGGCATGGACGGATTGACGCGCTTGCCGAGGTCAACCACGTCCTCAATGTAGCTGGTAAAGGTTTCCTCGGGAAGTTGAAGCCGTGCATGGAGGCGTTGTTCGGCGCGGAGTTTGCGTACCGCGGGACGGCCGAAGACATCCGCGAAGTTCTTCTTGAAGACAGACCACGTCGAAAGATCGGCTTCGTGGTTTCGAAACCATAGATTTGCCACGTCCGTGAGGTAGAAGAGGACGTTGCTCAGTTTTATGGAATCGTCCCAGCGGTTGTAAGTGTTGACGCGCTCGAAAGAGGCGAGCCAGTCGCCAACGTCATGGTCGTCGGTGCCACTGAAGAAAGGTGGGTCACGGGGGCGTAGCGCCCCGGGACAGAAGATGGTGTCAGGAGTGGCAGGGATGGGCGCCGATGGTTGGCTGGGAGCGTTCTGCGTGGTTGTGACCGAAGGCGGTAGCGTGCGGTTCCGAAGTTCCAGGGTGAAATTTGCGAGGAGGACTGCGGCGACGACCGAAACACCTCCACCAAGTGTAAGGTGTTTATTGGAGCACCAAGACCGTAGGCAACGTCCGCAAACCAAAGCGGCGGGGGTAGCGTTCGAACCAACAGTGCAGTGCCAACAAGGCTCCGGCTCCACTTCGTCTACCTCTTCTGGTTGGCGCGCGAGCTGATGGCGATTACGATTACTACACTTAGTTCTTTTATCTGTTTATAATCTGCTTTATTTGAAATCTCCATCTCTATTGTGCATTATTTAAAAGGACCGTTACTAGTAGTAACAGATTAATTTAAATCTCCAATTTAGCTTTTTTGCATTGCCGTCATGTATCGATCATGCTTTTTTTTCTAACCGTAAATTTAGTGGGCGACGTTTTTTTCTTTATTTCTCTTAATCCATCTTTTTAACATTGCCAAGTTCCTCGCCGAATGTCTCCGAACATCCAAACATTTTGTGTTAGCGACATCCGGTGGCAATCAGTCAGTTTGAAGCACTACACATAAGCGGTCTCCTATGTTGCGGATATAAGCTTTTTCCAACATGGGTCCTCAAATACAGGCACTGTTTCGCAAAATGCACTCTCAGATTCCCACGTGGTTTGTGAGGAATAAGCGCCTTGCCCACTTGAGTACACCTCATCTACAGCTAAACCAACGGAGCGCTTTTTCGCATTGTGTGGTATGCTCGTTTGCCGCAGCCGCAAATGGCAGTAGCTGTCACCTTGAGTCTCGTTTTATATGGGATGGTTATATCAGAATCCGCCTGCCATGACCTGGTATTCACTTTGCCCTTATAGGCCACTAAGGCACGTTAATGCGGATTGGTTAAAGAGGGGCTTCATCATACCATTAAAGGCAGAGCTTCAGTGTCTCCCATATTTAGATGTAATAAACGCCTTTACCACCACCTCCTGGAACGTCGGTGAAATTCATGGGTTAAGGAAACGCCAGTTGTCTTCTATGCAACGCTCGGTCGCCCGCAGACAAAGCTTTCGCTTCACACCCGTATGCCGTAGCTACAAGTGGCAGGCGCAACGAAGCTCCCAGGAGAGAGCGTGCCGAAGAAACGGATCAAGAGCACTCTGCACGTGTCAAGAAAACAAGGAAGAGCGCTCTGGCCGGTTTAATCGTTGAGGCTAAATACGTCGAAGGTGGTCGGCGCGCAGACTTTGCGCAAAGAGGGGGCGAGCACAAGCCCGCTACGCGAGAGTTTCACCACTGCTTTACGAACAACCCATTTGTAAGTGTGTGTTCTATGTGCGAGTGGCTGTGGCCCAAAAATGAACACCGGGGAGTGAACTTATTCATCGGACTCTTCATTTGGCCACAAGAGTAGCCATGCAGTCGTTGCTTTCGCAATTCAACTAGGTTTAACCAGAGGTAAACCACAGCCAACATCTTTATTCTTGCTTCTAAAATTTTCGAAAAAAAAAAAACATCAGGTGTAGAGCATGTGTACAAAACTTGCGCTAACCAACAAATTGTTTTCAAAGTGGTGAGAGCGACATTATTGAATATACGACGAAGCCACAAGAAATAATTTGTTCATTTCAAGGGCGCGTGAGGTCGAAACCACGTCATTCTGCTGGCACACAGCTATTTTGAGAAATTGCGCAAATTACTTCAAATGCATAATTTTTAAACTCAGAAAGGTACATCATTGCCGTGATGTAGCTCCCTCGCTGCCTGGCTCAGGTTGAGGGCACACAACATGCGCTCAGTAAGCAGAGCTTACAATCTGGACCACTGAGGTGAGCCTTAGGGATATGGAGGACCACCTTCAGCAAGCCTTCTCTATACCCAGTGTGTATGCTGCCAACTGTGATCTCCAGTGCACTCCCGAAGATTAGGAGCTTCTGCTTGTCACAGCACAAAAGGAGCACACATCTCTACATATATCTCTGTCGGGAGGCCATCAGAGAAGTGGCCGAGCTCCAGATCCTCAGTCTGTTCATCAATAACGAACTGAGGTCCGATTCTACTACAGCGAGACGCAAGCGTGTAAGCGAACAGGAAGGGAGAAACTCTTACCGCATTTCCTACAACTGGAAGGGGAGGCGGGTCTTTAGGGCAGGGACGCATTACGCTCCCCATGCCTTCGTGACAAGCCGGATCCGCTAAGCCGTGCCGTACCTAAACAACACCAAAAAGGAGGACGAACGCATTGATGCCATCATCAGAAAGACAACAAACCGAACGTTGGACCTCTCGGTGGCTTCCTCTTGGCTGATGGTTTTTGGGTCGAATGTCCCAAAGCAACTCAGGCTATGAGAGACGCCTTAGTGGAGGTCTCCGGAAATTTCTACCACCTGGGGTTTTTTAATGTGCACTGACATCGCACAGCACACGGGAACCTTGCTTGTCGCCTCTAGCGAAAAGAGGCCGCTGAGGCCAGGATTCGAACCCGCATCCTTGGGAGCAGTATTCAAGCGCCGTAACCACTGCGCCTTCCCGGCGGGGCTTGGTAGTTTCCTCTAATGCCAAACTGAAGGCGTTGGAGGTACTAAGCTCCTAATAGGAGTTGGGTGAAGGCCACCATGTGTGCATTGAAAGATGGCTCTCGCAGACGGCTCCTGGGTGCCGCCTGCTGGACCGCTTACACATCCAACACGCGAGCCCACCAGAGGGGACGGACAACATTCCGGAGCTGTGGCGCCAAGTGCTCTAGGTCGCTCCGCTACCTTGTGGCATGGACACGAATTCACATAAAGGTAGACGACAAGCCCGGGCTTGCGCGCTTGCGCGACACATTGATATAGACAGGGCGTCTATGACGTAGACATCATAGGGCCATTGCCCACTGGATTCTACACGGCTGCTGTAGTCCATCCATGAAGGTAGGTCGATGGGCTATTCTTTCGGGTTCCAGTTCAACGCGAGCGGAGGAAGGTGCAATAGCTATCCCGGCTGCGAATACAGACTAGAGGACGGGCATCACAGATACTCGCCGCGCCTGTAAACATCATCTGTAAGACGAAATATATCTACCATCGACCAAACTAAGGCAAGCATCATCTGGGCTCGTGGCCACCAGGTTTTACGAGGCAATGAGACCGTTGATGCGGCCGCCCGAGCGCTTGCACACCGGCCGCTCATCCTACCTCTCCTGGCACAGAGGCGCATCAACCGCTTCTGCGTTTCCGATAAATCTAAATCTTTGCTGCGAAAAACACCGCCTCTATCGAGCTCCTGCGAAGGGACTGAATAAGGTGGATGAGCGAAATCTGTGGCGCCTGAAGACAAGAACTCTTCCCTGTCCTACCCTACTCAAACAGTTTGATTCCAACACCGATGAGCGTTGACCACATCGTTGAGAGATCTGGAATATCTATCACGGGGTGTGGGCATGCGGTAAGAATCCCAACCTCCCACCTTCCGCTACTCCTACCTGAGAGGCACGAGAGATTGCCCTCCTGAACTGCTCCACACTGGAGGCCCAAATTGCTTTAGTAAAGCTGCCGCGAGACGGGTCCTCGTCGTAAGGTGTCATGGGCTAAGACCACACACCATGTAGTTGGGCCTTCAGACTCCGAAAGGTTTTTTTATCTATATTACTGTTTTACCATCACCACTGCAAAGACAGTAATATATGTAAGAAAGAAAATGGCGAGCCGCACTTCACAGCGCTGATGTTTTCAAAAATAATATAGACAAACTGATGCGAGAGACCTTGGAAGTCAGACCGATTGATGTATGTGGTGAACAATGCGTTACTACGCTTTCTGCTTTCGTATTGAACAAGGTGACATAATTTTTATACTTACTGGCAGGACAGTGAATGAAGGAGTAACCTGTAGTGACCTGAACTGAAGAGAGAAGAAAGCGAGCGGGTGTAAATGATTCAGTTGTCAGTGGAGCAACGTCCTTGTGTGTGTGTGTTTTTCTTCTGTGTATCGTTGTCAGTTTAGCTGCGTGTTTTGTCATGTGTGCATAAAATCTAGCTTAACAATTCACTGTATTGCTGTTTCAGAGTTTTCACTTTTATTGCAGCAATTAACCGTACAGATAAAACTCCTCTTCACCCTGCTCCATGAGGGGACTCTGACTCCATCGACGCATGAGTAAATTAGTTCCATGGATTCTTCCGTCTTCTGAAATTCCTTCGCAGAATAGCTTGGCACCGAGTTGTTAAAAATACTGCCCGGTATCCTGACAGTTTTAAAGAAGACACGCTCTTGCACCTGTTTAAAACGCGTCGCCCTTGGTTGCGTCCTCTAGGCTCCTGATGGACGATTAGTTTCTGTTCCTTATTTCTTCGGCTATTTTGCCCAATTCGTCAAATGCTTTTTTAAATTCGTCTGTGATCTATTTCATATGATTTACGAGACCATTTGTAGTTTCTTTCGAGCCTTCATTTATTTTTCAGCAATCGAATGCACGAAATACTCGTCCAGCTGAAATATAAAGAGAGAAAAGTCACGTAAGAAATAAAAATAAGAAAACAGGAGTCGCGGATAGCTTCAAAATTTCAACATAAGAAAGAATTTACTGTGGTTGCGCAAATACGGAGGATACACGTGTTTAGCATCAACGTGGTTGGTTAATGGGGTTTAACGTTTAAAACTTACTCATGGTGTGAGAGACGCCTTAACGTGAAATTGCTGTGCAAAAGAGCGAGTTCATAAATTTGACACACTGCCAAATACCAGCGTCTCAGCGGAGCTTTTCAGAAACTTATAAAATTCGAATGGTTGGAAAAGACAAGGTGGTTTCAGAACACTATCAGTGTCGGCGGATGTCCTCAGTCTGTAAAGTATGTCAGAAGTGGCCGAATGAACCCATCACCATGTACCTTCTCATCGAAACGGTTTAGCGGGTATAGAGAATGGCGGTTTTGTGGTCACAGTGTCTCTATCACACATAACTACTTTCCTGAAAGTCAAAAAGATCATTTGATAAAGTGTTGCCACGGAAAAGTTGCGGGTACATTTTTTTTCTTCGCGCAAAGCAGGAATGCTGCTCTTGTGTTCACAAACAGAACGGCTTCTGTTGCTATTTTCAATTCTTTCAGTTTCTAATTCAAGACATTTGCTCTGTTTTGATCTCACGTTTAGTGTGTATGCTGCGTTTATTATTGGCTAACAAAAATAATAATCACAGCTAAGCGACATTTTCTTTTGAAATGCCGGTGCCCCGTTATTTCAGTGCATAGAGATTTTGAAGAGGAAGCACCACTCCTTGCATTCAAAGGTCGAGTTCATGTGGTTGCGTAACAGCTACCTTGAAATGATGCGCATAACCGTCTCACTCGCTTTCTCGTCAGGTGCGTCTAACCATGTGACTCGCCTTTCGCCTTATATATAGCCAGTGCTTCGTTTGGCTATAGAGGAACCAGCTGCAGTTTGTAATGCGTAAACTTTAAGTGGCAATGTTCGAAAGAGTTTGTCCCCAGAGTACTACCGGCACAAAAGAAGGTAACCCTGGCCCCATCCCTCACTATAGCGCAGGCTCTAGAATAACGAAGCTTGAAGATTCGGGCTACTCCATACTGTACACTTCTGCGTGCCTGGTACTCAGTCCAATTCTCCTCATCATGCATACTTTGCCGCACACCAGAAAACTTAATACTCCTCATTCTTACACGCACCACCTTTCTCATCCGTCACTACCGAGCGCCGCTGAGTCTTACTGGGAGTCTCTTATCACCGGCACTTCAAATCAAGACGAGCGTAGAATCGTATCCAGTGCTATCAGCTGGATTGAACTCCAAGGACCTTCTCTTGCCGTTTATGGGCGTCTCCCGTGTTGTAAGGGAGCCCCAAGGGCCATGCAGGGGGCTCCGCCCCCATTATTTGTACATATGGCAAATAAATGTTGCTACCACAACCATCACGACTGCGGTGAACTCAAATAACTCGAAAGCAACTGTATTCGAAAGAGGGCCAAGAATCTCTCCAGGAAATAGAGTGGTCGAAGTGGAGCCATTAGTTGATTAATTATAAAAGAAAGCCAATGAAAGGACGAAATGGCCGAGTGAGCTACTTTCGACGTCCAAATGAACGTGACGTCTCGCAACCGCCACACGACGTGTGTTTTGACGTCAGAGTGAAAAAGGGGTAGTAAATAGTCGAGATATATCAAAAAGTGTATGACTGTCAATATATTAAACGAAAATATAATTAGGGTAAAAGAGGGCGAGTGGCAGCAAGCAAAGGCCTAAATGAAGAGGTGTATGTGGTCGCGTCACCTTGGCGACATTGCCATGGTAACCACCCACGGCGCCAT
>JAJIZL010125092.1:40169-118210 GCA_023969395.1 Amblyomma maculatum
TGAAAGTGAAAAGAGAGAAAGAGGGTCTGTAGTGGACGGCTGCAGAGTAATTTCGACCACCTTGGGAACTAACGCCCACCGACATCGCGAGGGGAGGTGGTGAAGGGATGCAGTTCCTGGCCCTATGGGGCTGGGACGGCAGGTCAACGCCGCTTGCGGTGGGGGTTGGCCAGCCACCGAATTTTATCTGTTGTAGGCCGTCATTGCACCCGCCACTGCTTCAATGGTGGACTACGGCTGTGGTTGCGGAGCGCGTCTTTCTCTCCGTCTTCTTTTTCGTTTTTTCTTTTGTCTTCTGTCCGCCCGAGGCAGCGGAAGTGGCTCGCCCCGCCGGGTGGTGCAGTGGTAAGACGCCGGAGTACCCGGGTTCGAACTCGACCTCGGCGGCTGCGTTTCGATGGAGGCGAAACGAAGAGGCGTCCGTATGCTGCGCGATATCAGCGCACGTAGCGCATGTTAAAGATCCCCAGGTGGTTGAAATTACTCCGTAGCTCTCCACTACGGCTCCTCTCTCTCTCTCTCTCCCTCTTTCCACTTTCGCTGCCACCTTCCTCCCTTCCCTTACGGCGTGGTTAAGGTGCCTACAGAGAACAGAAACGAAGAGGCGTCCGTGTGCTGTGCGATGTCAGCGCACGTTAAAGATCCCCAGGTGGTCGAAATTACTCCGTAGCCCTCCACTACGGCTCCTCTTTCTCTCTTTCCACTTTCACTCCCACCTTCCTCCTTTTCTTCACGGCGCGGTTGAGGTGTCCACAGAAAGCAAGGGAGACAGTTACCGCGCCTCTCCCTTCCTATAAATCAATCAACCTACAGAGAACAAGTGTGACAGTTACCGCGCCTTTCCCTTCCTATAAATCAATCAATCAGCAGAGGTGACTCAGCTACGGAGCCAGTAGCAGGCCCATGCATTTTCTTTTCCTTCTTTCTATAGTCACAACAACAATAACCGACATCTCAAAGCACATGGAAGCCTCTCCATTTCGCCTGCCACTAAACGCAGCCTTCAACGGTCGGATCGAATCCGGATGTCTCGATAAAATATTCAAGCTTCTCAACCCCAGTGGCACCACCGTGGACATAATAAACGATCTCAGAATAGAAAGGTTTGTGTAGCTTAACAGCTCTAAGCGACTAAGGCTCAGTAAAAAAAGGTGGTATCGCCTCCACATAGTTAGGTATAGGTGTTTACCCAAAATGTCGTCAGGCACTTCACCTTCTTTTCCACAAAAACAAAGTATGTGCCCCGCCGGGGTAGCTCAGTTGTTTTTATTTAAGGCTACTGAATCGGAAGAGCCGGAGTTTAACCCTACCGCCACTAGCTGCGTTTCGACGGAGACGAAGCTCAAGAGCTTCCCTGTACAATGCAGTGTCTATGCGTGTTATTCCAAGGTGGTCGAAATTACTGGGCACTCTTCCACAACGCAACCTCTCTCTTTCTACTTGATGATGATGACCTCAGACAAACTAGGACATACCCAAGGCAAGGAATTGGCCAGGGTGCATTGTAGACTGTAAATATATTTCAAGGACTGGATTATTCAGATAACTATGGATGTTTATTTAGGATTTGGAAAAAATAAAAAGGAAAAGAAAAGGTGATGAATTCGTACCTAGCATAGGAATCTCCCACCTTTTATCTTCTTTTACAACGCAGTGCAGGTGCACACTGTGGTGTGTGACAGATAGCGCGCCTTGCCTTTCCGATAAAGCAATTAAATTTATCTTGAAATGACTAAAAGAATCGCGAATTAAAATGCTTTGTACCATGAACTATCGCATCTCCTCTTAAGGCGAAGCTTGAGCGTTCCCCTAATGCAAACCGTCAAACATTGTACAACCTTGCTTAACACAGCTTTGGCTGGTGGCACTGGGTTAAGTAGTTATTAATCACCTCCCCTCTCCAATGTTTCTTTGTCGAGTACCAAATCTATGTTTTTTGAATGTTCGCTTGAAGAATTAGCATACATTTTTTTGCGTGATGGCAAATTTCAAAGGATTGTGTGTCAGTTTTGAGCGCCTGCAAAATGGCAGTCCGCAACAAATTTCTACTGCATATATATTTTAGTACTTCGAAACGATATAGTAGCCGTGTCTACTCCTCACCACCTCAAAGCTTAGTGCAAAATACGGGATATGAAAACATTCACAAGATCTCCTCATGCTTTGATGCATGAAATTGTTAAAAACCGATGCCGTTCTTTAAGCTGCGTGTGACTTATGCGCTTCATCTTGGATATATTTTCAGGTCTATGAAAATTCGCTGTAATGCCTCCAGACATTACTCGAGAATTGTTTACGAATGGTCAGTAAATGATCATCTTTATCACATTTATAGAATCTCGGTTGCGGCTAACCCCACCTCCCAACGTTGACCTGCATGTCTCTGCTCTGCCCCGCACTTGCACCGGCTTTCGTTGTGGTTTTGTTGTGCTTAATGTGGACCATTAAAATGGCAGGGCCGTCATATTGAAATGCCAGTTCTAAACACAATTTTAAAGGCTCTTCTCAGCTGTCTGTATCATGCATAGCTTTGCATTTAGCGGTATATTAAAAAAAAAGAAAATGGTGAATTAGGTGCCTCTTGTACTCCATAAATGCAGTTGGGTAAAGTTTTACCGGTTGGTTATTGTAATGTTGTATTCAAAGGATTTAAACTAGTAACATCGCGCGATGATTATTGTTTACATTTCTGTTCACAATTAGATAACCTGTTACTTGCGCGACCCCATTGTACTGCAATTCAGATAGCAATCTACTCGCTCCCACAGTGTTAGTTTTTCATGCTCTAATGTAAAAACAGAAATTCATCAGCCTTGAAAGCTGGTTTCGTTCTGATGCTCGTTCGTCTTTCATTCCTAGCGCATCAGTAGCTGCCACGTTTCTGGGGTATGCAGTGAGAATAATTTGTAAGACGCATATACGTATTTTGGTATCCTCGTATTTTACTAATTAAATGTCAGAAATATTTCGCCTGTTATTTAAGTCATAGATTTCCACAGCTGGGAGCATAGCAGGAAATCACACTTGAAAATGCTGTAGGAAATACGTACGCAGTATTTATTATACCCATTCGCAGTAGAGACTAGAATGTAAAGCCTTCTTTGCATAAGGTAAAACAATCAGACGTGCAGCCTAATCTGAACAAAACTTAGAGATATCTTCAAAAATAAAGCTGACTACGTCGCGTGGCAAGTATGGAATTAAAAAGTTGCGCAAATGACTAAACACTGCGAAACAAAATTGGTAAATTATTTTCTTTTATTTTGGTAACGTTCGTTTCTGAAATTGCTCTGTGTACATTATTTAAATTATGAAGGCATAAGCGTGCATTTAGGCTACACACGTTGCAGTCGATGTGCCCGGGCCTTTAAGAACGCCTATCTTGGAATTTCAGTGTAGTTTGGCACGCTGAATGAACCAATGGGATATAAATCGTCACGCATATATGGCCTTCATTTTCCGGCTTGAAATTCTGCTTTCACAGGTGTGACAAAACACGTCTGGCACTCAAAGTTTAGCGCTGTACGGAGTAGCAAAAAATGACTAGGGGTAAAAACACGCGTAATTTTCCAACATATTCTGAAAGAATTTTGACATCCGTTTCTGAGCAAATTGTTCTCAACCAATTATTGGGATAAGTTTTAAAAACCACTGCTTACATAGAACCTTTTTTTTTAATTCTACGTCGTAAGAATTGCCACACCCGAGACATTTCACGCCACATTACACCCTAACTCTCACCTCGCTATCACGGGTGTTGGTTTTCGCCACATCTCTAATCACACGTCGAAGAACCCGGCCGACTTCTACAGCCTCCTCTGCGGCGGCTGTGAACTCGGCCTTGACTGGCGACCCTGGAGAATATTGTTCCTGCTGAATCGTGAACGCCGATGCTGGAATTAAAGAAAGGTATGTGTCATCTTAATTATTCCAAAAAATATTTGGCCGGGAATGCAGCATTAAGTTTACAGTTTCGCCATTAGGTTAACAGTTAAGTTGCCGAATTAAGGTTGGCTCCTGAAGGAGCAGGTCATCGATCTAAATAATTGTGATTACGAAAGTGTACTTTAAGCAGGAGTTTAAAGCGTAGCTCTTCGCGAGGCCATTCCAATAATGCGGTACGTTAGAAAATCTTAAGTAATATTATGAGATCGCTGTCCTTAAGGCCGTTCAGTTCTTGCAATGAGCCGGTGGGGGAAAAGTGGGGAGTTTACACGCTGCATATTCAGTTCAATGCGAGTGACAGTGATGTACTAGCTACTGTCAAGCTAGGGCGTATTTGCTCCCGTTTTGATCTTTGCACGGCGGAGCAGAAACAAATACTGGAACAAATCATAACGAAAGGAAATGCTGAGTGAAAATACACATAGTTCCTTTGTATTCGGAAGCTGCGTTTGCAGCAGACCAGTTTTTTACCCTGTTTTGTGGCTTTGGTGCTAAAGGTAGTACAACACGAAACGAAAAAGCAGAAAACTGGGTGTAATGCCCGTTTGTGCGCCTACTTTCGTCGTAGGGAGCTGGACAGCCGCTTTTCCATGGTCAATATAATGATTTTAAGGAGCATTTGGATATCATTCGTCAGTTCGACTTCCCCTCAGCCTTTCAGAACCTTAAAGATCTGAACTAAACGGTTGCGATACAAACACAACATGTTCTATTAGGTGCTTATTTCGCTTTTTCTGAGGGTGGCAGTATAGAGAGCTCATTTTCCTTGTCTGCTGATTAAAAAAAATTAGCACGAACTCGCCTGCGATGCCTAGTATGATCCACCTAATAAGCAAAACTGCGCACATCGGGCACTGCGCAACATCGTAAGTTCTTCGTTCACAATTTAATTTGTAAGGAATTAGATGAATTAGCCATTTTTGTTTAAATGCGTTAAAGCAATGAAATAAACTATGCGATGAAGTCGGCGATATGCCAACGGCAGCAGAGGCACACTACTGAGTTCAGCAACGCTGGATATGAAAATTAATGTTCCGTCTGCCGGATTGAATCAACAAACATCTGTACATATACCAGCCATTCCGGGCGAACCACATGCAGGTGGGAAGGTTGGTTTTTGTTTTTACAAAAAAATTTAAAACTGATTGCCAGCTTCTCTACTCACATGCGGCAAAGCAAAGAACGCAGAAAGCAGCCACAAGCATCATCATTGTACCTGTGGGAAAATATTGAAGGCGGATAAAACTTCGTTAAAGCTTCAAATTGGTCTAGTTGGTAATGGCTTGCTTGATTCCTTTTATAGCGGTAAAAACCCACGGCACACAAGGGACACCAGCTATAGCGGGTGTCCCTTGCTTGTCGTGTTCT
The DNA here is from genome assembly GCA_023969395.1 of Amblyomma maculatum. Taxonomy (NCBI): domain Eukaryota; kingdom Metazoa; phylum Arthropoda; class Arachnida; order Ixodida; family Ixodidae; genus Amblyomma; species Amblyomma maculatum. The sequence goes on from JAJIZL010125092.1 coordinate 45,483, forward strand.
TTGTGTTCGCCGGTGTTTACCGCCATAAAATGATTCCAGCAATACCGATAAAATAACGGTGTATAATACGGCCGGTTTCTGCAATGAATTTCAATCTTTTACGTATCTTATATGGTTTCGTTTTGTTATGTTCACATGCTTAATATCCTATTGGGTATATTATCCACAAAGTCTAACATGACAGGCTTTGAGGGAAGACGTAGTGGAGGGCTATGGACATTTCGACCACTTCGGGGTTTTGTAACGTGAACTCGCATCGTAGAGTACACAGGTGCTTTGAATTTCGCCTCTTTCGCAAAGGGGCATCCGCGGCCGAGATTTCATCTCGCTCCTTGGAATGAGCAGTTAAGTTCCGTAACCACTGAGAAATTGAGTTATATATGCTACATATCTTATGCGAACACACAAACCAAGTATTTTAGAAACTTTTTTCATATAGAAAGGCTACATTTGCATGCTCCGATGACTAACAGACCCCGTAACACTTCACAATGACTAATATTTATGACTCCAACTCATGGAGTGGTTCTCACGTCACGAAATGCGGCAAGATGAAGCTACTTATTGAAATCCCCTTCATGGTCCCCTTTCCGATAATATTCTATTCCTTAGAGGACTAAAATTTTTCTGTTCAAGTAGGCCGTAGCAACGTATGCTCTCTAATTAAATGTTGGTGCGTCTGTTGCACTATAGTTTTTCCCTCTCTGTTTTGGCTGATATGCTAAACTGCCCCTTTGCACGGTCACGGAACGAGGCGTGTATATCGCGTTTACAGACTCGACAGAAAACATTCCGAAGCCGCACAGGCTAGGAAATATCCACTTAAAGCGAACGTAATCCTTCCTAACGATAAAAGAAACATTCGCAAAACACTTTTCATGAGCGCTTCATAAAGGAACATTTCATTTAGCTCTTGCGATTCACAGGCTTTGTTATTTCGAACGCTGAAACTACAAAATAATGCGCAGCAATGCAGCTGCTCCACTTTTTGTTGTTGTTGAGGGCCACATAAAAATACAGATGGTTTAATTTAGTTAATTGCGAAATATTGTACAGCAGCAGTAAGTTTTGTCGTAATTGTGTTTGTTGTGTCTCAATTGTTAGGCGCTTTTTTGCTGACCTAATAAGGCGGCCATGCTTCCAGATCACACATCACATATGCGTCACAGAGACGATCTAACTAAATAATGCTTTTATTGCCGATTGGGTTGGATGCGAATCAAATCTTTGTAAAGTAATTTGGCACACGGACGCCTCTCACCTTTCCGCACTCGGAAAGGTCAAATGTAAAATCTGCTTCACCCATCGGGTTTTTGGGAGAATGCGGGCAGTAGTGCGGCAGCACTAAAGTAAATTTCATTGCGACTGTCCCGTACTTTCCAAAACATAGCGCATTCAGATTGTTGTAATAAATTCTTGCGCATGCAGCAATTAAGCCCATTCTAACAGCCAATCAAGTGATTATACCAGAGCTGTTTCCCATAGAGCATTACAAATTTTACGGGCCCTGGAAAGATGGCACGCATGGGCTCTATCAAAAGTAAGTGCAAGGCAGTGCTTACAATAAAATTTCATTTCATTGCCATGATTTCATACATCCTGAAATAGATGTGGGCAGCCTATCTTGGACTTTGAGAATTTTACAGGACACCAGTAATCTGGACCATTGCGTTTTCGATGTAAAGAAAATAGGTTTCTTCGATACATTGACCTTCTCTTTGCTTTTAACGACTCCTATACACCTGCCCAAATTCTCATCAGTAGTGTTTAACTTTATAGAACCGGGTAGAAAGAGATACTATGCAGAAAGGATTCACGTTTTTTTTTTTTTTTTTTTTTGGCAGCGCTGACTTCCATCGGCCCTGGTGCGGAGACAGTCCGACCCTACACCACGTCACATGGGAATGTAGACACAACTACACTTTCCACAAACTAACCCGAGTGCGGAGCAATGGGAGGGCCTGCTAACCAGCTGCGAGCTCACCGCCCAAAGGGCATTGGTGCAGCACGCATGCGAGGTAGCCAGGACCAGTGGAGCTCTGGAATGAGGGAACCACCCGTGCTAAGGAGTCTCCAACGGTGGCGAAGAAGCGGCTGCAGGAAGACTCTCCGAGACTAACCAAAAGACCTCAATAAAGTTTTTTCACTCACTCACTCACTCCATCGCTAAAATTCATAAATGTGAGCGTGTTAAAAATGATTCTCAATTCAGGAGTAGATTGCAGACAGTTGGAGGTTAGTCTAACCAATGACATATATCACCTCAAATTGACCCCATAGCCTGCATGAATAAATATGCTCTATGACCCGCTCTTGGCTGACCGCCTGAATTCTGAGATATTACATTAACGTAGCACACGAGCGCGTGGAGCGGAAAATATTAGCATGGTATTTGTGATAAAAATCGCACGCTACGTGTGATGCACATTTTCTTTCTGAGATAATGGTCGATAAACAAAGATTAGCGTGGTACGGAATCTGAAAAAACCAGCTTATGGAAATTTGAAAACCAATTTACTTCAGAACAGGCTTAACGAACAGGACCTTAGTTATTGTACGCAACAAAACACTTTCGTGACGAGGCTAAGTAATAGGATGACTGAAACGCAATTAGCGCTATTTCTCAGCGGCAGGGATGTAGTGTTATCAATATGTTCTCCCTTTTCCAACACTATCTTCGGGCAAACTTATTCTATCCAGTTTGTTTGATGCATTTTGGCGCCTAAAAAACGTATTCCAACTTAACATTGCTGACCATGAATACTTTTCTCGGGAACTGGAGAGCCGAATGAAAACAAGGTAGAGCTCGCACTGACCAAAATAACCGAAAGGAGCCCTTTAGCTAGCACGGAGTGGGCGAATGAATTGTGTATTATCCCAATTTCGAGCACGTTGGATTTTAATCTGACATGAAGCGTCTAGTGACATGAAGAAGATGTGTGGACATATTGTTTGAAGAGCCTAGCTACACGCCGATGAGCCTTGTGCTTACCAGCGCTTTCGTTCGCAACATGCATCTCTCTTATACAAGAAATACTTCCCCTTTATTTTTTGTTTTTGGTTTTGCTTGGGAGGAAAGGGTTTTTTATCAAAGAAACAACCAAGGAAAAAAGGGAACATAGAAAAATCATACATGCAGGAGGAAGTGAAATGTGGGCATTTCCGTTTTCGTTTATCAAGACGGAACTAACTGAAACGCAGCCTTCTGCTTTACAGTGAAAGAGCAATCAGCCACTCTGAGTCCCGAACTATATGAACCTGATACGGAGTGTTTGCTCTACTGTGTGCTAATCGTCGTCAGGCTATTGTACCAAGAGCAATATTTCATTTTTTCGTGCGAGACGTTAAGGCTTTGAAAGAGTTGACCCCACAAAGGAAAGATGGTGTGAGGAGATAACGAGAACATCAATCAGTTGGAGACAATGTGCTTCAGAGGTTTATGTAAATATCTTAAAGGATAAGCGGGCAGCAGTTGTATAGACCAATATTGAAGCTTGAAAACTTCTAAAAACAATTTTATGATCTGCTCTGCAGTGAATTTTAGACCCTAAAATTCTCTTGTGTGAGCTACTCTGATGGCCCATTTCCTCTCATAATGTTCGTTGCCTATTTTCAGTTGCACCAGCAGAACTTGTTCAATCACTTTCGACACAATATATCTATCCCGGCGGGGTGACGCAGTGGTTAAGGCGCTCGACTACTCCGCCCCCAAGGATGCGTGATCGAATCCCAGCTTTAACGCTCGCTTTTTGATGCAGGCGAAAACCAAGACACCCTTGTGCTGTGCGATGCGAATGCACCCTAACTGATCCCAGGAGGTCGAAATTTCCGACGCCCTCCACTACGGCGTCACTTTCGAATGCTAAAGCTCATAAACCAAACCAATCTTTCGCAATCAACACGACTATGGGGACAGCGACGCTACCTTCTCCGTAACAAGAAGGCACACACAGCTCGAGTGTGTGTAGCTCGAGAAATGTGCCAAACTACTTGCATGCCCAGTGTAGCACCTGTTTCCCTGCAGGAATCTTTGAGCTAGGCAAGGTTGGCCGGGACAGACCTTGAAGGCCGCCTGCACAAATATACATCTAAACAACACATTTTCACAACAGATATCTTCTGCAAGACCATCTCTTTGTTAAAAAACGTCAAACAATTACCTAGAACTGATTCTGTGAGCTTAAAAAATCAATGAAAATAATGTATGTTTTAAAACCGTTCCACAATATGTGCAGGCGACAGTTAATCAGTAGAGCATACCAGAACTGAGGCCGTAATTTTGAAGCAAAAACGACGACAAGATCAGAAGAACGCTTTGCTAAACGACGCATGAAAGCCGAGTCTGAATTGCCTAAAGCATAAAAATAAGCTAAACCGTTAGCCTATTCATAAGGTAAACCATAAGCGTATCTATAATTTACACCGTAAGCTAAATCATAAAGCATAGCCATAAGCTAAACCATAAGCATATTCATAGGCTAAATCTAAAAGCATAGCCATAAGCTAAACTATAAACATCACCGAAGCTTTTCGCTTCGAGATATCCAGGCTATACCTTTGCCAAGCCCCAGCCTACTTTTGTATACGGTGTTGGTGTATAGTCCGCTCATAAAATTTCCCCATTGATCGCGTTCAACATTATACGCTCAGGAGGCCATGTGCCTCTGCTGGTATGTTAAAATGAGAACTGGTGATTTTCGAGACTGGCAGTTTTTCTTTTCTCTTCTTCAGCGCCGATTTCTTCCAAAGAGGATTTTAGCATAAAATTGGCAGTATTATCCAAGCGTTAAAACATTCATAACATTGCAGTTGTCTTGGAAATCCAAACCTATGTATATCGCCTGCTCAAAAGGTTTGTAAGCACACTGCTGAGGACCCTACGTACGTTTCCTGCTTAAGAAATGACTTTGCTGGCTCCTTGAGAGTATGCAGAGAATTACTAGGGGGGTAAAAATGCGCACTTATTGCGGAGAGAATTCTGTGTCAATGTGTTTCTGCCAGTTATTTTAAACTGCTGACAGCTTTAACGAGAATGCTGGTTGGCAGGAGGGAAAATGTTTGGGCGTATTGGTTCATCGTCGCACAAAGCAAGGCGCGAAAAACTCTACAAAGGATGAGGTGAGGGCGTCTCTTCCTTTATCGCTTTTTTGCAATGTTTAGATGTTTATTGAAATGAGGCTATGCGTAATCTCTGGCATCCGTGCCTAAATATCGTTCCTAACGCCAATTTCGCCTATAAAATCAATCGGTGGAAATCAAATCTGCATTTGTTTTTTTTTTTTCTTTTCTGGCTTTCAGAAGCTTGATATTAGTTTGGTCTTTTTGCAGCGAGAACGCGTTACGCAACATACAGAAGCAACATTTTTATTTCAGTAGTGTCCCTTCAAATGCACTTCTGTGCGGAGCATGGTTGTACTAAGGTCACGTACTTCAAGAATTGGTTACCGTATGGTTTCAGTCGAATTTGGTTCTCACTTCAATGTGCACTTGTATACATTTAGGACTGTATAATTGTACATATTCAAGAACGCCTTGGATAGAAAAGTACGAAAAAAAAAGGAGATTCGCAAACAAGACGGCATAGGCTGAAATTCAACATTCTATTACACATTCCTTAGTATTACACAGGCCCATGATATTGATGGGGCGATTGTGCTTGGTGCATGCTCATAATATTCTTTTTATTTTGTGCAGCATATTCACTGCGCGGTAAAATTACAATTGATACCCCATATCTCATTCAATGAGGACCTTTACTGATTAAGAGTTCACCATAATTATTGGAGGTAAAGTGTACCGACAGCTTCAGCAAAATGCTCAAAATATTGCACTGCTTGAAGGTACATAACTGGCAGTTTTATGGGAGGACCAGAAACAAGGTTTGCTGTTCCGTTTGAAGTGTGGAAACATCAAGCAAAAATTAGCCGATTTTCGCTTAGGATCTTAGTTCTGTGATCTAAATTTGGAGGGGTACATCTCTTAGACCTGTTACTCGCGTGGGTTTCGCAACGCATCTCTCGTCGGGTAGTAGACTACGCCGCCAGTCACAGCATTTCAATCGGCTTCGCCCACATGCTTATGCCAGCGATGAAACGTTTTTCTCGCATGCGTTGTTGCAGAGCATCAGGCAAGTAAAAAACTCTACCACGCGTACTGTAGTGGTGGCTTGATCTCTTCTAATCGGCTGAGTTACAAATGTAAGTATGAAATTCCCGAATGGGACCATCGCTTTGCACAGAAGCACCTCCCATATCGTCCACATGTATAGCTTCGTAGCTGCCACGGGGAGAGAGGGTTGATGAGCTTGGGAATGCAGCAAGACACCGTTCGTTTGTAGGTATAAAACTGCTTGGCGCTCATAGACCACTGAGAATTTCGCTCAAGCAAGATGACATTGAACGTTGCTTTAAGGCGGATGTGACCGCTGCGGAAAGTGAATATGCATGCATGTAAACACAAATGCGCTTTGTGTGTGTGTGTATTCGTGCTTCTTGTCCCGTTGCCTCACGCAGTTCTGTTTTCTTATGACCAGCGTTCTCATTTCACGGCAGGCCTGTCACGTTGCCCATTCTTTTCAGAATGTGATGACAATCCTGAAATATTGTGCCTTCAGGAAAAGGTAAGGAAAATCTGGTATATTTAAACAAACCACAGCATACGCGAGCTTTATATCTGCCCCAAATGGGTGTAGTCGCCGGAACACGGCCCACAAAAACAGGTGTACTCTATATTTCTGAATTATTATGTCGAAGACATTAAAATCCTTGTCGAAGAATAAACTTGGCGCAGATGGTAGAATGATGGCTGTCGTCAGGCTAACCTGCAATAAGTATAAAATTATGATTACTTATAAGAAATCAACTTAACGCCATTTGGCTGATACCTCCGGTAGCCTCGCCTAAAAGATGCCTGCATGTGTGAACGATATCACGCGAATGTAAAGGATAAGCAGAGCCGCGTTCAAAAGCCGTAGCGTGCGAACATTTTTAGATATGGTACGGCGCAATCGAAGCATAGCGGGGCTTCTCGAAAATGATGTTTTCAAGTGTGTCGCGACGGGTCCTAGGAAGCGGTTCCGTTCATGCACTCTAGCAGCTGAGTAAATGTGTTATAATCAAGGATTATCAGTCCAGAGCCATTCTTCCCGAAGCCGGTCGCCGCTGAAGTGGCGAGAGCAGCAATTGCAATTCACGCGCCTTTGTCTTTGGAAGGAAGTACGTAATCACGATAGATAAGACATCCCGGCTGTTTGTACACGTGCCCGTAAGCTGCAATAGTAACGCTGTAAGTTTCCAAAGACAATGAAGCCGTTCAGGACGGGCAAATTGTGCGCGGTATTTATAGTGCATATTGTGAGCAGTGATACGATATTACCTGTATATCAAAAGACGAAGTGCTTGCTTCTAGTCATATTCAACTTTGTCATCTCCGTGGTCCGATATAAAAAAAAAATGCTCGTGATTGAAGATTTTATTCCGTGCGATACAATTCTCAAAGCAATAACATTAGCACGCAATAAACGAACGTGATAACATACGATTCGATAGCTCTATTTTATCCAACATCGCAGTATATAACGAAATGGTCGATGCCCTTTTCAAGGCACATTTTTCAGCTCCCACCTCCTAAATATCTTTTAAGCCACCTTGTGTGATTCTCAAGAAACTTTTACAGCCTTCTTTCAGGAGCATAGAAATAATTGTAATCAAGACCTACATCTGGATTTTAGGGGTACAAAAGACTACAATGGGCTCACATTGTACCTGCATGCTTCGATCACGCCCTGAAGAAAAATGAGAAGACAAATAAAGGCTGGTTTTTGGCGTGCTTTATTTTTCCTTTTACTGCTCGGTTCTGGTGTTCACACACAAAGTTAAGACGATTCGGCGCAATTTCCCTCTTTGAAGCCAGATTTTATTAGCTCCTGCAAACAAGCATGCACAGGTATTTCCATATCTGTGCCGGAGCCGGTTAGTAAGATGGGCGGAGTCCTCAGTGGTGCTACGTGCTGAATCGTGGTGAACGGTATAGAAAAAAGCCTTAATCAGCCGTTTTGAGCAAGAGCAATATAATGTGAGCAATGCGTTCAGAATTAGGCAGACGTTCTGAAAACCTCGCTTGACCCTCGGCCTGTAATGCACTCTTGTTAATGATGGATGAATTTTAGCACTTGAAGAGACCTGAACGCACCAAGAAATAGGCGCGCTTTAGACAAGCATAAAAAGCTATTGTGTTCAATAATGCGATATGTATGCACATGTATTAGGGAGCCTATCTTCACCTGAAGGTAATGACTGTAGCAAGAAAGTTTGTATGAAAGAAAAATCTTGCACATGAGCAACGCTGCAGTAAAAAAGCGACTACAACACGATACTCATGAAAACAAATCATGAGGTACACTTAAGTTTCGCCATAAAAGGCAATATATATTATTGGCTCCTAGCCCACCTATAAACTTTAACCAAGCCGTATGAGCGTGTCTGCATGGCCTAGGAGTGACGTCAATGCAAATGACGTGAAAGGCTGTTTTGATATCACGCATACCTCCGCTTCCCTGCCCGGATAAAAAATAAGAGGGCCGAGAAGGCAACCCCTGCCAAACGCAACGTCAAGCATCCATACGTCCGGTTAGAGCGCTGAGACGTCAGCTGCCAGCTACCGCCAGCCGCCGCCATGCTCACGACTTTTGGCTCACAACGTCAACGCCGACGCCGCATATGAGGTCGCGTTAAACAATACTGCATCGAAATATACTTTGTAAGTTCGCTATCAAAAACATTTGATAATTGTGCGTTCGTGCTTCCGAGCTTGAAATGCATGTAGCACAAGTAGATCTTGATCGCATATTTAGGGGAACCCATCATGATTAGATCTTTTGGTGCGCTACGGATAGTCTTTTCTCGTTATGGCTTTTAAAAGACAAGCGCGGAAATGCTGTTAATCGGGCGTGTCTATCTATCTGCGTCCTGCAAAGTATGCGTAGGTCTGCTAATAACGAGGAGGAATAACATTTATTTGCTGCATAAAAGCAGCTGTTGCGTCGCGGATGGGTGCATTATGGTCAGAAGATCAGGGGTCTCTGCTTGGCGCCTCACTAGAAGAAACAGTCTCGACCTGTTGATAAAGAGAGCAGCTCGCACATCCCCCACCCCCCTATAGAGAGCGAGATAGGTTAACAACGGGACCATCGGCTTGCATGTGAAGAAGACAGACATCGAAGGTAGTGGTAGTGCTCGGAAGCTGCGAACTGTCAGGCCTTGCAGTGAGTATATCGTAAGTTAGACTTGCAAGTGCGGTTCGCAATAACGGGACATACAGTAGGTTTAGTCATCATCCGTCTGCAGACGGTTTTTTGCTTGGGTCGTAGTTGTGGAGGGTCGGTTGGAAAAATGCCTAATTGGCTGCTGTATTTACCATGAGATAACCAGGATTTTTGCCGCCTCTACCGCGGGAGTTCAGGTGAGGCTTCAATTGCGCACAGAAAAATATTCGTCGAGAGATCGCATGACTGGCCAGTTCTTTAGCATGAGCGAAAACGTGATTGCATAAGCTATGTTATATCGCTGGGTTGTTCAAGTACCAGGGAAAAAGCAGTCATTGTTATCTTATCTAGACATAAATGGGAAAATGAAGAGGCTGAAATCTGTTGAACAATAGAGCACAAAGTGGAGTACGATAGCAGGCTTTGCTCTACTGGGCCGCAAATACTGAGAGCTTAATGCAATCAGTAACGATGGAAAGCTCAATGCGAGGGAACTGGAAATACTTCCTCCTTGATAAAGATGTGAACCTGCTGCATTCAATATTCTCTGACGAGATATTTGCCTGCTAGCCGTAATCTTCCCACATCTGCCATAAAATAGCAGATAAAGAATCTACTGAGCACTTATTTTATCTGCTATGGCCAAAAACGAGTCAAGGATGTCAGCTGGGGAGTTATAAAAAAAGAGCACCTGCCCTTGTACAGGAAACACATCCAGCGTAAGAAAGACACGTCCAAAAAGGGGTGAGCGATGTTGCTCATGAGCTGTAATACATACAGTTCTTGCAGAATTCTAGGTCAAAATGGTTCACTACACCTAACGAATCCAGCGGCTCTAAAGTGGGAATTGTTTGTGAGGAGGAGGCAAACTTTAAAACACACCACAAGTAATACATTGAAATGTGTGATTTTCTGAATCAGTTTATGTAATAAGTTATTTATTGCTTTATTGCTTTATTGGTTTATTGCTTCGCTGGTGTACTAAATTACGTTGTTATGCGACTTGAAAAATTAACGAAGCATATTTTTAGTCGTAATTTCATTTTTTTGCAACTTGTTGCAGGTACAATGAAGACAACATTGGCGGCTTTGTGCGCTCTCTGTTTTGCCGCATGTAAGTACAAAAAATACTGATCGCACAATTTACAACATGAGAAACTTGAGTGTAGGTGACCAGTTCAAAGACTTTAGGGTGGATTCAGGGCCAATGAGCCCAGTCACCTTCCATCATATAGGGGCATGAAGCTGGAGATAAAATTTCGAGTTTCTTCTTTCGTTATATTAAAATAGATCAGCGAAACACGACAGCAGCGGTGTAAGACTGGTTTCATGTACACATCCTGTTATTCTAGAAAGCAGAGGTCTGTTTATCAATCGCCCTTCGTATTTCCAGCTGTACTATACTAGTATGTACGGCAGGTGTATTCTAGAAAGCAGAGCCTATTTATTCTGTGCCGTTCGTATTTCAAAGCTGTATAAAATCAGCATATACGGCAGGTGCATTCTAGAAAGCAGTAGCCTGTTTATTGAGTGCCCTTCATTATTTCAAGCCGTACCAGGTAAGCGCACGCGGGAGGTGTATAACCAAGAATTTCAGTCATTCCGTTTTTTTTTTTTATCGTCCCCTACCGTTTGATGTCCTAAACGGTTGTGTATAAAACAACTAGTCGTAGTTATAACAATTCATTCTCAACAATATCACGGGAGCTTAGGGACTGTTGCGTGAGCGTTACACTATAGCATATGAATAATTTTGTTTTGGATTTATGGATGTAGTCCTTAAAAGCATTCAGGCAATACGGATGCCGCAGTGGACAGCTGCTAAGATACCTGCTGCCTGCAGTTCTTTAGGTTCAATGATATTGGGAAGCACACGGGTGCCTCGCTTTTCACCTCCATCGAAAAGCGGCGAATGCACCCGGGTTCCAAACCACGTCCCTGGGTTCAGCTCTCTAGCATCATAACCAGTAAGACACAGTATCGGGGAGCGCCAACAATAGCTGACTTCTTAAGAGAAGCGGAAAAATGTTAACCGTTACTGCAAGCGTGATCAAAGTTTATTACATGATAATTTTTTTTTTAAATATAAATGTAATTGCGGAGGCTTTCAGCAGTGTATAAGTGTTGCAAAGCGACACGGAAAAGAGCAAGTTTCGCATTAAGGAAGAGCTCTGATTTTATTTTTGTACTGAAACAAGAAATATCTCGCGTTCTTAAACATACTAATCAACAGATATTTCGGCACGGGGCGTTAGTGATATTTTGGGCAGTGTGACGTAATATCGCTGAAGAACTGTATTCTGCAGAGGCCGTGCCGCAGTGGTAGAGCGATTATAAAACGTTTTCCACTGGTGTACTGTACACCCTAACTGTATATACAGAAATTGAAATTTCGAGAGCATCAATCTAGTCAGACTACAATAAACAATATCAAAACAAAAAAAATAAAGGAGACATTTTGACCGTTACATTGGCGGTAGAATCAACGCAAGGATAATTGGATTTTCTCATTACAGCCTCGGCCGCCGAGATTCGCTGTCGAGACGTCAATCGACGCCGATTCCCAGGTCATCGCTGCTGAGGCTATTCTTATCGGTCATGTCCTTCGTGACGTGGCCCGCGAACTGGCACAGGATGAAACTCTAAATACCGAGGTGAGAATTTGGGAGTAACGCTACATGACAATAACGTGTGCTTAAATATAGTAGCAATCAGCATATGTTTTCGCCTATATTAGCGTTTGGCGTTGTAAATAATATTGAATAATGTGCACAAAAAGTGAAAGATAAGGAGGACAGCCGTATAAAGCAGATATGGAGGAAGTAAGCAATAAGCGAATTTTGGAAAAGCATAGAAAAAGCTTTCTATATTTCATCATGTTTCAACACGAGAATAATCAGCCAACCATTCATGCATGAAAGTAAATAATTACAAGGTGGAAGAAAAAGCAAGCACATGCATTTTGAGGAATTGCAACCCAAGGCCTCCTAAATTTGCGTGCGGAGCTGTACCAATAAGTTAGCTGCAGCGGACGTGCATAATACTTTATTTTCGCGGGAACGAACGACAGCAGTTTGACATTTTATCTGCTTTGAATTTTTTGTCTTTCAGGCATAAGTGTACATTATAGACAGAAAGTAAAAAAAAATTCAAATGAGTCATTGTTTTGTTTGCCAGCAGTCGGCTCTTTTTATATGACTGAAAGTCGGCGCACAAAATACATAGGAGCACAAGTCCGCAATTGGGAATGGGAATTCAAATTGCAGGCCACATTGCACAACTTCTCCTATAACTACTGTAATTCACGTTGTTGTCAAATTGCGAAGGATGCGGAATGTTGGCTGCCACTGGCCGCTTGCAGATCACAATAGTAATTTGCACTGACTGAGTTGAGCTGGGCCAGGGTATACGTAGCGAAAGCTAGGTTTCGCTTGGCTGGCCATGATTAACTGATATGGTCGGCTGCACCAGTTAAGAAACTCATACACTGTCGTGGTTTGTGATGTGTGTAAAGCTGACGTTTATTCAATGTAAGGCTTTTTAGGCACGAAGAGCGATCTGTCATCTGTAAAGTAGTTTGCCACCGTTTTAATTTGGATACGCAGTATCTGGAATGAACGTGAGGATCCTATGCCATATTAACGACGAGATTCACCTTCATACGCTCGTTGAGCTTCGTCTTCTTGTTGTACTGTTGGGCGATTGTTCGTTATAGTTTGACAGGGACTGGGCGTCTTTGAAGGTCCGAGACTTGGCCTTCAACACGTTCTGTCCGCTCTTCAGCCGTCTCCGACGCTCGAATTCGCTTCCTTGCCCATGCGCACGCTGCCGGGCGGTGTCGCGCCGTGCGACGATGACTTCTGGAGCCGTCAACGCTTCTTCACGTAGCTTTCTTTATGCGGTTCACAATATATGCGATCGTTGTCCGCCTCTTCATCCAATGCGCATCTACATAGCGAGGGCACGTTTCGCGGATTATATTCTGAGCGGCGCCAATGGAGACAATGATGACCATAGTTGACGTGTCGTCCTGCGCAGGCGCCGTGAGGGGACCTGCGCGGCTCAGTGCAACTTTACGGCTTATGCGTAGTTTTAGCTCCGGCTGGGCACCCCGAAATGTGCTTCTGCTAGCCTAGCGTAGCTTTCACTACAAAATTAGTGCCGGCACTGATTAATGCACACGCGCGTGGCCTTGCACTTACTTTCGTTGCACGGCAGGACTGGGCGCAGCTGCGTTCCGAAGCTACCTGTCACGGGCTAGCATGTTCACTCCAAAAATTGAAGGCTCTGTACACGCTGGTATTAAACTCAATGTCATACTGAAGCGAAAAGCCCTCGCCGTGCTTTTGTTTTATCGCTAATTTTCCCTTTTTTAAACTTGAAATAAATTTATCGCTGAGTGCTCATTTTCTTCATTTGAATTGTCGTACCAAAATAAAGTTATTTTAAAATTACTAATAAAATCTGCAGGTCTTTCTAATTTCTTGACATGACACACATTACTGTGCTTCATGCTATCTTGCTTTGTACTGTTAAAAGCTCCCATTGTTTATAATTAACCCCCGCCCTTGAATTGTATTTGTTATTTAAACATTCCCAAGCGGCTACTCCAAAGTCACAAGATAATATTTCAGTGGATCTCTGCCCACTTCGGGCTCCATGGGAATGAACAGGCCAATGTTGAAGCGAAAAGCGCTCTCAGCAATGGCCTCCAAACATCTGTGCCTTTTTCAAGAGCGGATACGACATGCCTTCTTACGAGTTGCATGAAGAATGCTACAGCAGCTTACTGGGCCCAGCCAGAAGCCCGACACATTCGTCTAAAAAGAGTCGATCGAACATTGAAATTTTATGTTCCGCGTCATCAGGCATTCTTACTGCATAGACTTGGTTTAAACGTGGCTTTTAAGCGCAAGTACTTGCTTTTAATTGAACAGGTGGACTCGCCGGAATGTTCAACTTGTGGCATCCCAGAGACTGTGGACCATATATCATTGGTGGGCCCAGTGTATGCGGGCGAAATAAATGTGCTAGCTGCTTCCTTGAAGCGTTTGGACAAGAGGCCTTTTTCGGAGGAACTGCTGCTGGGCGCTTGGCAGGACTAGGGGAATGGTGTCCACGCAGTGCGTGCTCTTTGCCATTTTTTGTGCGCCAGCGGGCTTGATTTGCGCTTGTGAAGCAAGCTACTGTGTCTGTATATATATTTCATATGCCTTCTCCCACATCGCCACCAACCATGATCTTCTTTCTTCTCCCCTTCTCCTTCCTCAGCGCAGAGTAGCAGGACAGATTTGAATTATTCCGACAAACCTCTCTGCTTTTCCATTCAATAAATTCATCTATCTATCAACCCACGCGGCTACAATCTCTTCATTGTTTTGCAGTATGAGTAATAGTAGAGACGCTGAATTATTGACGAGAAAGATCTGAGTGCTGCTCAAGAATTGATATTCGTGTTTCAATCAGGTTAAGTACCAGTCGTTAGATACTTAAGGAATGGCTCTGGAAATGCTTGTAGCCGCAGAAAAGAGTTTAATAGTTTACATAGTGCACGTTCACAAAGGCACTTACCTACTTTAAGTACATCATTTTTGCCAGACATTTTGAAAGATGTGCTGAAAATATGATCGAAACGAACAAATGATGCTGCTGATCAATTCGCATAGGCCCAACATTTGAAGCACTGCTGTATCATGGTGATTCATGTCACACGCTCGATATACACGTTCGGTAGCATCGATAAGCTTGACATTTTTTCTTTAGTGCGGAACTGAATCCAGGAGAGAAATTTGTCTGGAACAGTAAACTTGTACGCAAGACTGAAAATGGCTGCAAAGGCTCGATACTGGGCATTAACACTTAAGCGAAAATTTCTGCTTACTTCACCCGCTGTTAAGATTTTGACTGGAAAAACACATGAAATGTACTTGGTAACTCAGAACTAAAAAAAGTGAATCTTTCTTGTTAAAAGCAACTGCCGTTACACTGTCCTTGGTGCTGCTACGAACTCGTCGGTTTAACTCAGGACTACAGTTGGTAATTGAAGGTAGTTTGGGAATTATTACTTCCTCCGTGTATTTACCTTCAGTTTATTCACAGTATCACCCACCATCACTTACTGTTTGTAAAAAGGTCGTATTTTGTTTCCCACGTCTCTAGCCGGTGAAATTTCGAAACGTTTTCGCTGAAACCTATGGTAAACAATGCAACAGATTAGGTTTTAGGCTGCGCATCGTTTATGGCTAGAGATGTTGATGTGAAACACAAGTACCTATTGAGAATTGTTGTGCAGCGGTATGTGATATATTTCTGCATTTACACAATAATAGCTATTCATCACGCTTACTTCATAAACTCATAATTCCTGCATTAATTTCTTCGTTCCATTTTACAGATTGACGAGTACTTTGTCAAAAAATTGTTTGGCAAAATCAAGACCGGCGTGAAAAAAGCTGTAACTGTGGTCGGCCACGTCGTGAAGGGTGTCGGAAAGGTTGCCGTGTCACCAATCAAGACTGCTGTTGAAGTAGCCAAGGAGCACTTGGGTTTCAATGCTCAAGAGCGCGTCATTAACCAAGCTACCAAGATTCTGACAAAAGTTGTAGACACGTCAGTGACGAGCTACTCTTCCCAGGACTCCCAGAAGGCGGAAGACATTGTCAAAGACGTTTGCTCGCGCGTAGATGCAGTCGGACGCCGACTCGTCGAGCAGGGCGAAGAGCTCCTGAATCTCTACAATATTGATTTTTAGAATAATGTTCAATTTTATTTTTGTATTTGAAAAGTGACTACAAAAAATAACTATGTATTAGCCAATCGCCAAGAACAAATTTTACGGGCGCAAGCGCGTGTCAGCGCATTATGCATGACAAGTAAAGAGCACTGAACAAGCATTGATGGAGAGCTGCAGTTCGTAAGCCGGGGCATCGTTTCGACAAAGGGACTGGCCTTCGTCTAGGCTCGGTTGGCTCAGCTTAGAAACTAAGGTTTGTTCAGGGCTTTTTTCATGCTCTGCAACCATTTTTCGCGCCCGTTCTGCATTACGTATGGCAAGGCAGTTAGGGGTGACTAAAGCGATTACCTTCTGTAAAGCTTAGGAAGAAGGAATCAAGCCACTACGGTGTTCAGACGCATTCAGTCTTCATTTCTCTAACGAGAGCTTACTCATGTCTGATAAGTGTAAATAGTCTTTATTAGTTTTTCCCCCCGCAATATTCATGGTAATCATAGTAATTGTGTAAGCACATACCAAGTCATTTTAAATCAATAAATCAATTTTTTTAATGTGCGCAGGAACATCACGGTGGCCTTGCTACTGCAGCACAAATAAGGTTAAAATGCAGACGCTTGCTTTACACACAGAGACCGAAAATAAAATAAAGAACCAATTACTCTCGAAACAGAATTTAGAGACATTTAGTCAGGTAGAGGGTGAAAACAGTTTAGAAGATGTCTTGAAAAACCTAATAGGAAATAGCATCCAAAAGAGGAAATAATAAAATACACTCTAATGCAAAAAGAAACACATTCGTTGAAAGCAGTGCAATGGACCAAATAGTCAAAGAGACGGATGCTGCAAAACCTGCGAGTATATGGACAAGTACAGCTATAAGAAGAAAAGTCGTGTATGGAACTCTCTCGAAAGGTTTCAGATCAATCCTAGTGAACGCATAGGACGCCGAATAATGATATCAGTATGGAACAAGCTGAGTGTGTGGCCGAAAAGTACATCGATGTCATTATTATTGTTACGGGGTGGCAGGCCGGCAGACACGCAGAACAGAGAGATGTCCGGTGACCATGCGATGACTTTATGAATCACTGCGGGCCTATCGCAAGCGCGCCACTGCACGCTTCTTCCTAGTCGATAACATGTGTAGCCATGTTTATTGAAGACGTGACGCGACTCTTCAACCAGGCTGATCCAGCTATGCTCGAGGGCAAGAAGGTGCGCCACCTAATGCGGGGTGTAAAGGAGCAGTTGTTTGCCGGACTTGTCGGCACCCCTCCGACAACTGTGGTGGACTGTACGAAAGAGGCAACTGGTATGGAGCGCTCCTTGCAAGAGCGGAGCGCGCAGTATGGCCGTCCTGTTTCTGTAGCAACCGCCCATCACTACCCGCCTACGTTGCTGCCCGGTGAGGAACTTCGAGAGTTCACGCGGAACATTGCGCGTGAAGAGCTCCAGAAAGTACACTTTGAAGCTCACCACCACCTAGGCATCGCTGCAGTAGCGGACGTGGTCCGGGATGAGATCCACCGAGTGGTGCAGCCACCTCCAGTAGCCCCGCAACCAGAGCTCTATTTGATGACTTACAGCGAGGTATTACGAAAACCTGCGCCTGTGCCACAAGCCATTCCTCCTGTTGCTACTTTACCTCCTGCGCAGTACCAAGTCACAGCTGTGCCCGTCCAACCACAGGAATTCAGGCCCGCCATCCGTAAGGCGCACGTGTGACGAACGCGAAACAACCGGCCATTGTGCTACCAGTGCGGGGAAACCGGCCACATTCGGCGCGACTACCCCTACCACCAGATGGGGCTCAGGGGTTTTTGCTCCCGACGCACCTCAACCGCGCTATGGTGAGCGACCACAGGAGATCAATCACTACTTGGCCGCTAACGTGCAGACCCCGACTACACAACGACGCCTGTCTCGATCCCCGTCTCCAAGAAGGTTCTCTTCTCCGAACCGCCCGTCGACCTCTGAGCAGTTCAGAGGCACGTCCCTACGGCGGGAAAACTAAAAACGGCGTCCTCCGGGGGTAGGGCCGCCGCAGCTGTACAGAGTCAAGAGCCTCCGCCCGCCGATTTACCGCGACCTGTCTACCGACGGCGACTCGACACGACGAGCTGCGGAAATTTGGTTTCCGCTGAAATTACAGTACCCGCTCACAACCGTAACGTAAATGCACTCGTGGATACTGGCGCTGATTTTTTGGTAATTAGCAGCCGGCTAGCCACGACTCTCAGAAAGGTTTTGACGCCTTGAACTGGGCCGCATATCCGGACAGCTGGCGGCCATGTGGTGACACAGATTGGTGTCTGTACCTCGCGAATACAGATCCGAGGCGTGACTTTCCCCGGCTGCTTCGCTGTGCTGTCCGAGTGCTCTAAAGACCTGATACTCGGTTTAAATTTCCTCCGTGAGTATGGCGCTGTGATCGACTTTAAGGACCTAATCGTGTCATTTGCCGCCCACCACACTCTTGATGCCGAACCCCAGCAACACATACCGAAGCTGCGAGTCTCTGACTATCACGATGTGATACCGTCAAGATCCAACATGTTTGTGACTGTAGAGTGCGATAGCAGCCCTGGAACTCGTGGCATCGCCAAAGCCAGCATGTCGCTGCTTCTGGGTCGGCAAGTCTGTGTGGCTAGAGAACTTATTGAACTGAACGACAGGCGAACCGAGCTTTTGGTGACGAACTTCGGTTGCGAACCGCAATGTTTGGCGAGCAAAACAACGATTGCGTGTTTTGAAGAACTCTCGGAATGCGCAGGTCAGTACGCGTTGCCAGAAATCACAAACTCATTAGAAACACCGACATCAACCCGGACCTCCTGCCTAATTAAAAACGCTGCCTAGAGACAATTATCAACGCTTTCAGGGATTGTTTTGCAACGACTTCCAGGGTTAGACAGACATCGCTCACAAAGCGTCGAATTATAGTCGATGACAACCAGAGACCATTACGTCAGTCTCCTTATCAGGTCTCTCCAAAGGAGCGGGGTGCAATTCGCCGACAAGCCCAGGAAATGATCCAGGACGACGTGATCCAGCCGTCGACGACCCATGGTCGTCGCTTGTTGTCCTAGCGGCGAAGAAATATGGGAATCTACGGTTTTGTGTTGATTACCGCTGTTTAAATAAGGTTACCAAAAAAGACGTTTGTCCTCTACCGCTCATTGATGACTCCCTAGACCGTCTGTGCCGCGCCAAATACTTCTCATCGCTCATTTACGCAGTGGTTATTGGCAGATAGTGGTGGACGAACGCGACCGGGAGAAGACCGCCTTTATTACCCCGGACGGTTTGTGCGAATTCAGGGTGCTCCCTTTCGGCCGATGCTCAGGTCCTGCGACCTTCCAGCTGATGATAGACACTGTGCTTTCTGACCTGAAATGGCAGTCTTGCCTGGTGTACCTGGATGACGTTATTTTTTCCGACACTTTCGAGGAACACCTGAGGCACCTGCGTGCCGTTTTTGAAGCCATTCGTTCAGCCGGTGTGTCCCTCAATCGAAAAAAGTGCTATTTCGCTTTCCAAGAGCTGAAGTTTCTGGGCCTTATTGCGAGTGCCAATGGCGTAATCCCAGACCCCGACAAGACAGCCGCCGTAGCTGCTTTCCCCATTCCAACCGACAAGCGAAGCGTGCGTCGTTTTCTGTGTCTTTGTGCCTACTATACGCGTTTTGTGAAGAACTTCTTGCGGATAGCAGAGCCTCTAACTCGCCTCACAAAAGAGAACGAACCATTCTACTGGGGTCAAGAGCAACAACGGTCTTTTGAGAAACTACGAACTCATCTACTGAGGGCACCTATTCTTGGTCATTTCGACGAGCAAGCCGAAACAGAACTGCACACAGACGCAAGTAGCGCAGGCCTTTGAGCGGTCCTTGTACAATGGCGGGATGGTGCGGAACGCGTAATCGCATACGCAAGCCGCACCTGATCCCGGTCCGAGATGAAACACTCCACTACCGAAAATTAATGTCTTGCTATTGTGTGGGCAGTGTCAAAATTTTGCCCCTACTTGTATGGCCGGCCTTTCCGAGTAGTGAGCGATCAACACTCTGTTGGTTAGCGAGCCTCAAAGGTCCTTCAGGGCGGCTAGCGCGCTGGAGCCTTCGACTTCAGGAATCTGACGTTACGATCGTCTATAAATTGGGAAAGAAGCACAGTGATGCAGAATGTTTGTCTCGCACGCTCTTCAGCATAACAGCACTGAGTTCGACGACGATTCTCTTTTCCTTGCCGCTATCGCTGCGGACACTTTGGCTCAACCACAAAGAGACGACCTTGAACTACGGCATCTCATTGAGTATCTAGAAGGAAACAATCCGACTCCGCCGCGAGTCTTTTCGCGCGGATGGTCATCATTTTGTTTCCGAGACGGGAATCTGTACAAAAAGAACTAAGGGCCGACGAAAGCTGATTACCTTCTCGTCATACCTAAAGCTATTCGCGACGAAGTTCTGCAAGCGTCCCACGACGACCCTTCTTCTGATCACCTGGTGTGTTTCCCGAAAGTTGGCATGCATACGCCAGACGTATTACTGGCCTAAACTCAGTGCGGTGGTCAAGCGCTACGTCAAAACTTGCCGGGAGTGCCAACGTCGAGAGACGCCGCCCACTAAGCCGGCGGGACTGCACTAAGCCGGCCGGACTGAAAAAGTCGCTCACCGGTTTATCCTAGCTACGCCACAGAAATACGTGTTACGAGCCCGGAGGACGAGTTTGGGTGTGGATTCAAATCAGTGTAAGAGGGCGGTGTGAAAATGTGCTTCGGCGATACTTTGGCCCGTATGAGGTAGTTCGCCAACTCAGTGAGGTGAACTATGAAGTTCTTTTTCAGGGAACTGTTCGTTCTTCTCGACGGCCACGTCCGAAGTGTTTCACGTTGCACAAATGAAGCCCCACCATTCTCGTTAGCTGCTCGTTCACCCCAGTCACCCGATACTACCGATGTTCCTTATTGCTCGGATCGCCAACGGTTAGCGCCGAGGACGGCGCCTTTCAAAAAGGGGGAGTAATGCGACATTACTAATCATTCTTGCGGCGCCATCATGCGGCCAGACTGGATTACCGAGGTTTTAGCTGGCCTTAAAGCCACGCTAGTCACCCCGGCCTTCTTCGTCTTCTCTCTCTCTAGTTCCCTACAGCCTTGCCGCATACCAGTGCCGCATCACTGTGAATAAACCTGCCTTCTAACCGTCTGGCTATTTGACGGTGACAATATGACAAGACAAAACGAAAGATAGAGTCCATGATGTACAAAATTAATGGCTGAAAAAATGGGCCGTGCGTTCCGGTTAAGGCTGAAGGGACTGCGAAGAGACAGTGCTTAGAGAAAAATCAGAGAGGCTTGTCACCTGGTTGTGTCATTAGGAGAGAGCCTAATTGGTGGCGCATCTCGATTGTGAGAGCGGGACTATACGGAGGGTTTAATTTTTCACCGGGAACTAGGACTGTCAGTTTATCTCACTGGCGCCGGAAGGCCTTCACATCATCGCAGGACGGAAACGGTGATAGGGAGGAGGCACTCGGCAAGTGGCGTGTGTTATAGGCAGGTGTGCACAATGTGGGACACCGCGGTATTTTTGGTTTGGCCGGCTCGGCATCATGCGGGTAGGATCACAGGTGAAGCCAAGAAGGTGGAAGGCACTGGTGGTAAAGGCATGCGACATGGTCCCGCTAGGACACAAGTGCAGCAATTCTTGCGCTTGTCCGCAGTACGCCAATGGTTCGTAGGACGTGGTCGGGCCCTTGAGAGAAAGGCATGAAACGATGGCAGCCGGAGGCGGCGGATGTAAAGGAAGGGTGGGCATGTTGAAAGGTACCAGTCAGAGTCACTGTTAGGACATACGTGGGACGTACTTCCGACGTGTCCTCATCATGGCGATGCGGGCCTGGACGTCTGGACATAAGCGACATGGCCTTACGCGACACGGCAGATGGTAGTGGCCTACAACCGAGAAAAGTCTTCAACAACGGTGCCAGGGTTTCATAAATGGCGAATGAGCAACAACTAACGAGCAACCACTTTGTGAAGGGCTTTAAGTTGTTGAATCAAAGGAGAGTCCTCACGAGGAGTCCAACCGCTGAGAGCCCATGCAGAGAGGGTCTCATTACAGACACTAGAGGTCCGCATAGAAGTGCTTTGTTTGCGAAACTTGTCAGATTTCAGCAAAGCTTGATGCATGCACTGACAATAGCAGGGTTGTTTGCTACGTGCATCTGAAATGCTTCGTAAGCCGCTCATTTGAAGATATGATGGATCATCTCCGCTGGGCGCGTCCTGTCGTTAAAACCGACAGAACCATGCCAAAAATGCGACAAAATATTCTGTATGTCTGTTTATACGTCGCATGATTCTGTAGTTCTGTAGCACTCTTCTGTAAGTCTTCAGTTTTGTCTTAGGTAGATTTCTGTTTCTGGTTCTGTAGTACTTTTCTTTTTTTGTGAAACACCGCACGGAAATTCGGCCGTAAAAACAGAAAATCTCCTGTGGTTTTTTCGGACTGAGTGATCAAGTATACTCCTATTTTTAAGAGGTCAACGATGTCCTCAGTCTAACTGTTGATGGTCTATTCGGCGTGGTGAGTGCGATCATGTCAGCGTTCCTCGGCAAGAAGTTTGCTCAATGCATGCCGGACGAGCACTTTGGCAAAGTTCTTCTAGAAAAAATGGCAGTTTAGTCCCATTGTTTCTAAATCAAAACTTAAAGATTTATATATATATATATATATATATATATATCAGCCATGCTTATAAACTGCTTTTAGTAATTTGGGAATACTTCCATGTGCGTGTCACCCTTTTCGTATTCTCTTAGTAATTTCCACCTCGCAGTGTTCTGCACTCACTACATACCTTAAGTAATATCACATGT
The DNA here is from genome assembly GCA_023969395.1 of Amblyomma maculatum. NCBI lineage: Eukaryota > Metazoa > Arthropoda > Arachnida > Ixodida > Ixodidae > Amblyomma > Amblyomma maculatum. The sequence continues at coordinate 68,363 of JAJIZL010125092.1, forward strand.
CTAAACATTTCCAGAACACCAATTCCGCCGCTGTCACGCCCGCCGTTCGGCTTTTATGCCCACCGGGCTTTTCTGTCTGAATAAGTGGTGTCACCTAGAAGTTACTTAATGGGTTATAGAAACCAAATTTACAAAAATGATGAGATTGCAATGAAATATTTGCGAATTAGGTCAACAGCCATATGCAAAATTTTTAAGCTTTGGACATTTTACTGAAATTTGATGATAGTGATGCTCTAAAGTAATAATGTGAGATAACTGAAAACACAGTATAAGAAAAAGGCGCCGCATGCTGCTAGTAGGATGCGCAAGCATGACCTCTGAATTTCGCGTACGGGGGTCTATCAATTTGGCTACTGCGAAGGCTGTTCAATTTTTAGTTTGGTTGGTATTTGGTGCTTATCGTCCCAAAGCGACTCAGGCTATGGTAGACGCAGTTGTTAAGGACACCAGAAATATTGACCACTAGGGGTTCTTTTATGTGCGCTGATATGGCACATCACACGAGCGTCTTGCTTTTCGCCTGGATGTAAAAGCGGCCGCTGAGGCCATGATTCGATCCTGCATCCTTGGGGAATTAATCGAACGCCGTAACCACTGCACCACTGCGGCGGGCTGTTCAATTTTTATTCCTCTTATCTTACATTTAGCGACTTAAATACCACTTTCCACGTTCTTAACCCCGTGGGTCAATTTCATAAAAAAAATAATATTTTTTACTTCCTCTAGTAAGTTCCGGGAAAATATGCTATGCTAAAGGGAATGGCTTTCCAATTTCGCCGCAAGTATTCACCGCTTTAACACTTTCAAATAAAACACAGCCAGCATTGCGGGTACTTTATATTGCTCTTCATCCTTTTCTGGTGAGGAGCTCATGTATTTTAAGTTATGAATATGCTTTATTTCGCCCAAGAGAATGTTTCAAAGTGACCGCTTTAGGTTATGAGAGACGTCGGAGTGGGTAGCACTCCAAAAAAAGGACGGGAAGCTGTATTTTAGGCTACACATGGGACACCTGGGAACCACCGCGTCAAATGACATAGGCTTAACTATGCGTAAACGATCAGCTCCGGTACAGCGGTTCGCTTGATCGTGGAGGCCACAGCTTTTGGTTTCACCTGAGAGCCGGCACGTCAAATTGCAGACACCTGATTAAACTAGAAAAACGCCCGCCGTGCTGTTCAGTGGTGGAGACGCTCTGCTACTAAGCTCCAGTACGAGAATTAAACACAATCGGTTTGAATTGACTCCAATGCCTTTTTAGCGTGGAAGAAACGGCACAGGCAAGCGAAAAAGAACGGTCGGACAAGATTCTTGGTCAATGCTTGGTCGGCCATCGCGGCGCCAGATTAAAATCAAGCCCTATCGTTCTGCACTCCAGTGTATTCTCCACTAAGCCACTAGTCTTGTAAGACAGAGAGCTAGAAGAGGGAGCCGCCGCTGACTGGTGATTTCATAGGACATAAAGAATCGTAGCGCTTTGTGGCCCTAACTGTTTCGTACTAGCGCTTTTACCATATCCCTAACAAAAATATCCCTGGCGAAATAAATGTTAACCACCCTGACAGAGTCAGTCAAAGCTCACGCTGTCCAACTGCGCTAATTTTGCAGGTGGGACAAACATAATTTTCTTACATCGGAATCACTCTGGGTAGGCGGTTGTCAGGTTGGATCCCAGGTAAACGAGCACAATTAAAGGAAATGATAGGGTACAAGTAGGACACCAGATGTGATGCGTCTCTATCGACTCTGATGGTCACGTAAGCTCGTAGTGCAATCTCTTAATGCACAAAAATGAACGCAGTCGCTACTTCCTCGTTGATTAGGAAGGTAAAATGCTTTTATTCATGACCTTTCTACCTCTACTACCCTTCCTTTATCGTCGGTGAAATGGCCTTGAAACACTGTTCGAGAAGAGCGATGCTGAATTTAATTATCGTCGCCGGGCTAAACGAAGATTAAATGTCTGGGCATGGTGGCGTATATAAAGACACCTGATATTGCACGCCTCAAAGAAGAAGCAGTGTGACTGTGACTGTGTTGAACAGGTAAGTTCTTACTGCTGAATCTCGGCTTACCTGGAAAAGTTCTTGTCTTAAGCAAATTTTGAACTCCTTTGCATTGTACAACATGCTGTACTGTCTTGCAGTGCAATTCAATATTTCAATTTCAATAGGGCATATTTTGCCAGCGGTAAATGATTTTTGTCAGGGGGAGCCAATCAATAAACGGAGCCTCTGAACAATGCAAAATCCTCGTTCCTTATTTTATGTTACCATTCCTACAAAGTCTGTAAGTTAGAATTATTCGAAGCCTATTAATCTGATTTTGGGCAAACTTAGCTGGCTGTAACTTTCGGAACGTACGTGAGAACCGAATACGGTCTTCAAGGAGTGCATATATTTTTACACCTTATTAGCAGAGGAATTATTAAGTTAATTTAGTCATCTCGGAATCCACAGCATTTGCAAGTGAATCCGAAAACGCGGGCGTGAGCTTTAACTATCGCTCTGGTCTCTCTGTCTTTGTAAAGCGCTTCGGTTTCCAGTGTGCTGTAAATAACCACCGTAAGGGAGTAATATATGTTATTCGTTCTGTAGGCGCAGAAACACCTGGAAACGGAATAGAAATCAGTCTCTGAGACAAGGTAAATACATCTTGCAGCCGCGTTTAATTTGCGGAGAAAATATTTAAACATAATATGTGTAACAATAGAAGCAAAACAGTTATCAAAAGATAGTAATTACTGTACATTAAACAAATATACCAATGCCAGGAGATGGAGACCAAAAAATATTGTCTATTGATTTGTGACAGTCATGTTAAGAATGCTAAATATAATACACGACGAGTCAATGGACATGCAGAGGGATAATAAAGCAAGGTTAAGGAATTTATTAACTTTTAATTTGCAATTAGTTGTTTAAGACAGTGTTTTTTTTAACTAATATACAAATAATATTTCTTTCCAAGGTTGTCGCCCTTTACCACATTAACCATGAAGAAAATATTCCTTACTCTCTGCGTAATCTGTGTAGTTGCATGTGAGTATTAAAACTTCATATCAAAGTTTGTTTGCTTTTCGAAATGACTGTTGTGAATTTTGTTGTTTTTATAAATGGAGCGGGAGTCTAATGCCAGATATTAGTAAAACGCTTACAGAAATCATATTCACTAGTACCACTTTTTTCTCGCGGTTGCTGCTCGGCATGCTTACCTGGGCAGGATTTGCCTCCGGCAGGGTATCATATTCTCTGGTAGAATTTCTATTTCCTTATGGCCTCAAATGCAAAAAAAAAAAGAAAACATGTGATATGCTTCCGAATAATCTTGTATTGAGCATCTGAATGGACATGGCATCCTGCAAGAACCTGCACCCAGATAGATTAAAAACAAAGGTAGCTAGAGAATACCAGAAATTACATGTCATTACTGCAGAATTGACCACTTTGTAGAAGTTTCCGCGCCTCCATCTGTTTTAGAATAGAAAGCGCGAGATAAGGCTTCGAATAGTCGTCTAAAATTACCACGTCACAGAGATGATAGAGGCCTATGATGGAGAAAAGATAGGAAGAGTGCATAACAAAATATTTTAGGCAAGCTTGTGTACCCTGGCGAATAAGCCTGTTGCTAAGTTGGCAATGTCCGAACAATTCTACTGTAGGAAAGAGAGATAGGGCACAAAATAGCATATTTAAAGGCAGCTTTTTGTACTCCGGTAAGAGTTCAGTTTTATCGGTTGGCAGTGTGCAATACTACAGACTTCAATTCGTGGAGACGTGAGGGCTTATAAGCACGTATTTGCAATCATTAGGTTTGGTGTGGTTTCGTTTATTGGTATTAATGTCCCAAAGTAACTCAGGGTATTAGAGACGCCGTATTGAAGGGCTCCGAAAATTTCGACCACCTGGGGATCTTTAACGTGCACTGACATCGTGCAGTACCCGGGCTCCTTGCTTTTCGCCTCCAAAGAAAAGGGGCCGCCGCGGCCAGGATTCTGTCCCTCGTCCTTAGGCACATTAGTAAAGCGCCCTATTACCTCACCACGGCGGGGAGCAATTATTAGGAACGTAAAGGAAGGTATTATCCTATTTGAAACAAAATTCTTTGATCGCAAAGCTTCTGTTTAAATTAAGTTGATCATGCATCATATCAAATTAAAAGATGTTTGCAATAGAAAGGAACGTTGTGCAAGTTGGTCGAACATCTTGCAAAAAGGGAGCAAGCAGGCAACAGGACAGAAGCAGCACATACAGACACACGGACAATGCTGTAAATATTTATAAATTGCCATATATATAATATCATGTTTTACCCACTCAGCTGGTGAGTTAACTATTTACCTATGATAGACAGGCAACCGCTTGAATATTCGGAATTGTAGGCGTACAGTGGAGTCAGCCATATCTATGTTTAGAATTTTCAGTACGGTAGTAGGCTTGACAACCCTAAAAGAGAGCACGTCTGGGCATCCTTGAGGAAACTTAGCAGGCAGAGCTTTGCTCTAGAAGATTTCCTAACATTTTAGAAGGGCTATGTGCCAATTTTACTTCCTACATTTTCTGCAGTGGTGAGTAAGGTATTCTTGATAATTCAGGTGCAATACAGTCGCAGGCCGGATACACAAAAATAAATTTACAATGGCATCATTTTGACTATACATGCGTTTTTGCCGTGTACACAAAATAGAGCTTTTCTACGCTATCTACAAAACGCTCCTAACATATCTGTAATGTCCATTGTGGACCACGTTTATTAAAAAAAATTCGCTGCAGAACAAAAGCGTTTCAAACTCGTGTAAATGGAAAAAAAAAACTTCGCTCACTAGCTATAGACTGAGTAAATATATGGAGGGGGGGGGGGGACACTTTGCCTACCAAGTGCGTCCCGATAATTTTTGTCTACCTAAATAAAAAATATGTTTGTGGCTCTCAATTTTATTAAGAAAACATCAGCAGGTACAATTTTTTAGATCTTAAATCGTGGCCCCTTGTTTCCACTCGTCTCATAAATCTATACCAGTTTATAGACAATGAAAAAGCTAAGCTTCTCTCAAAAACGATCATAGAATTTTCGTTTTCGGGAAAGTGCTCTAAGCTATGAACTCGGAAGAATGTCTTGTTGATACCAGTTCAAAATAGAGATTCTGTTTCTTGCACTTCCATCGTCAGCGTACAAGATTCCGCTGGAAGAAAGATCTTTGGAAGCGGAAATTGATGCTGACTCTAAAGCTATCGCGCATGAAGCGATTCTGGTGGGCCAGATACTACGTGAAACTGCACGAGAACTTGAAAACGATGAGAGTTTTGGCAACGAGGTGAGTAATGTAAACAAAATATTCAGTCTGTCCACCTCATATGAGGATTTTACGCTTCGCAATGAGAGATGCAGTATATTAAAGGCGTCTTTATGCTTTACTAGCTTGACGCTAATGCCTGTGCATTTCCTCGCTACAAATATGGCTTTACCTGTTCATGAGAGTTATTTTAAAATAACCTAGTCTTTATTTTCTAATATGTGCGTTAATGTAGGCCACGGTAACCAGAATAAACTATGGATTCGACATTTGATAGAGTGAAAGTGGTTACAATATTATAGGCCCTTAATAACTTAAGAGCAAGCAGGTCGAGACTGTTAGTGGGAAAGTCACCAATTTCCAACGTCGAACAGCGGAAGCTAATTTCAGCTACATGGAAGCGAGAAAAAGGGGACTGGCTGCAATATACTGCAAGGCAAAGCTGAGCATTTTGAAACATTTATTATGTGAAAATGTGGGCTTTTTTGCTCGGTCATTGCGCGGCGGCAACAGTTTTTTGCATAGAGTTCCTTACACTACCTAGAGGGAAAGCTGAGGGCGCTGCACTTCAGCCACCATGGGCGCGCTAAGAATCATGGGCCGGTGTGCTACTTGTTGCGGGACAGTCGGTTTTTCTCGGGTACGTGGAGTGGCGTTACTGCGATGTTTCTTTTTCGTCATCATCATCGTCTGAAGGTGCGTACATAGACCGCGAAAGCCATAGTAGCGAAGGCGCTAAAGCAGACGTCGTCAATAAATGGTTTCTGTTTCCCGAAATTCCACTAAAAACTTTCTTAAGTGATTGTACAGCCGTAAATATTTTCATAACGTTTTTTTTATTTCAAAGTTTGCCTATTAAGTGCGAAATATTGGTATTTGTGCTGCTCAAAACTAAGCCAATAGGAGAAAGAGTCATCGCTTATATTGGATAAATCTCACACTGGCATTTTGTTTCTCTCTCTTTTTGTAATTTATAGTCACAATATTCAATCTTAGGACATTATTTACGGTAGAACAACGTTTATCTTTGCATTAGTTTTGGCCAAAAGTTGTAGTTCTGCACTCGGTAGCTCTCCGGCCCATGATGCTTTGAGCGCCCATGGTGGCTGAACTGGCGTCTGAAAACTCCATGTAAACTCCCATAGACGGCAGCACAGCTTTCCCTCTAGGTAAGAGTAGGAAACTCTATGGTTTTTTGCAGTTCTCTAAGATTTGTTGTTAACGTTTAACACACTGTTGACAAAGCGAGAGCGAACGAAATTCCAGACTCTAAAAGCGATAAACGTCGAACGAAAGATCACACAAAAATGATCGTAAAGTAAAGCACCGTCAAAAAAAAACATTTATTGCAAAAGGAAAAGCAGTTTTATAATATGTTATGATAGTTTAACCGTCATTACATCGAGAAAGCGGAGCATATTACCCCTACACGAATGCCCTTTGCCCTGCCGGGGTGGTGCAGTGGTTACGATTCTCTACTACTGTGCCCAAGGATATGGGATCGAATCCCGGCCTCAGCGGGCGCCTTGCGGTGCCGGCAAAAAGCTAGGCTCCCGTGGTCTGTGTGATGTCAGTGCACGTTAAAGAACGCCAGAGGGTCGAAAATTGCAGAGTCCTCCACTACGGCGCCTCTCATAGCCTGAGTCGCTTTGGAACGTTACACTCCACAAGCCGAACTATAAGTCAAGCCAGTCCTGTTTACAAGACATGTTCACAAAGTCGTTTTTGCAAATGTACCTTCGCTCTCTGCCAATAACTTCACGTGTATGCCGCTTTTGGAGGGCAGGCAAAATAAGGCATTGTTTTAGAAGGGGCATTATTAGACATTTGTAGCAAGCGGCTAAAAGGCCATATCCGCACATGGTCTTTACGCTGCAGCTATGTTACTGAAACTATCAAGCATTCAGGCGCCTTGCAACACGCTCTGCATATTGATTAGCACAGGTATGTATCTGGAATGCGGCATTGCGAATGCAAAGGACAAAACTTTGACAAGCGGCGATCTTGGCTATGCCTAATCCCTAAATAGCCAGCCAGATCATGAGGTCACAGGTTACGTCTCCTGACAGGGGTAACTCAAACAGTGCAACATAACCACCTTGAGCTTTGAACATTGTCTCCACATTGTACAGTGAGAAAGCGGTACCTCACAATGTCAGACGAAGCCAAGGATATAGCTTGCGTCTGCTGATCTGAGGCAAAAAAAAAAAGATAGAGCTGTTTCGAAGCCAGGAATGTATAGCGGTGAGTTAATAGAAAAGCCGTAAGTAGACGAGAGGAGCTTGCATGCCGAGTACAGACACTACAATGTATAATAATTTTGGTTGTTAGGCTACAACAGCTGATCTACAGAAAGGCTCACGTAAGGATAGCAGTGACCTAAAACAATAAGAAAATGAATATTCTACTCCTTTTATTTGTCAGATGTCATAAATCCAACTAATTTGTCACAGCAGTCGTTTGAGTGTTATAACAGAAAAGATCAACTTAATTACAAATTGTAATACACATCTACTGCCCATAGTGGGATCTTCGAGGAGAAGAAATAGCTATAGTAATGGCTTGTTTAACTCACTCCAGAGGTAGCCAGGCCAAATCGGGCAGCAGGCTACCACTTGACGCAAGACACATTGCATAGTAAAAACCCCATTTTTTTTCTATTCTATAATGTTGGACTGCTTTCGTACTACTTGTCTGTTTTGTACATACCTGCTTTTATTCAAATAACCACCGAAGGACTATAGATATCTGATAACCTATTGTAGTTTTTTTTTTACTAAATCATGAATTCTGTTAAATTTTCCAACGCCAATGAGTCGTGCGCCACGGCCAGAAAGGTGTATCACTGCAATCATAATTCTATGTTAAAGATGTTCTTGGCTCAGATTGAAGTCACTTTTAATAAAACATTTTTCATATATGCCCAAAGACGAAAATCTCCCAACGTGAAGATTTGAGTAATAATATAATATTTCCTTCTGTGCCCAATGATCAATTAGGAAAATCATTAGATGAGAAGCGGCCCCACAACGTATATTGCAGTGAACTGGCCTATGCAATATCTTAATGTTTAGACATGTTTTGACCCAGTTTAATTCCCCTAATCTCCGCGTAATTCGTATTCTATTGCTCTTTTATCTTCCTGCATTTTTTAATGATTGGCCCCCGATATATTTGCCTAGCACGAGACGGTTAAACCTGTTTAGGTACAAACAGCACCTAAAAACAGTACCTGAATTCTCGCTTCATCGCACCCTTTCGAAGTCCATTCGGTTTGATGTCCTGCTTGCTATTAACAGGGCGGGTAAGAAACGCGTTTGTGAAAAAAATGCTAATTTTAATGCATAATAAGTTTTTAGTAATGCACCCTAAGTTACCGGATAGCCTTGACGCATTTGAGGCTTTTATTTCTCAGCACCCATTTCTTTCTATTTTTAGAGCATACAAATCGCAAAATAATATGGAACTGCCGCTAGTTGTACGCACGTTCTTTCATATGAAGAATGAGGCAGGATACCCTATCTCCCCTGTATACTGTATTGTCCTAACAGGGTTAAGGCGAACCAAAATATTGCTTGCGTGCCCCAGCACCATTTCAAAGTGCCAAAAGATGACTGCAATTTTTGGCGTTTGGTATATATGATTCCTTTTCGTTTGTTTCCTATTTTTAGATGGATGAGTACTTCTGGAAGAAGGTGTTGAAAAGCGCCAAGAAAGCGCTGAAGAAAGTTGGTGAAAAGGTTGTCGACGTTGCGAAGGAAGCGGGCGGGGCTGCTGTCAAAGCTATAGTGAACGCACGGAAGGATGCTGTCGCCAGCGGTGCTGAGATCGTTCAAAAGAAACTCAAGGAAAAAGCTACAGATGCTGTGAAAAAGATAGTGAATAAGGCTCTGGGAAAATACGATTTCCAGGAGTCCAGAAATGGAGACGACTTTGTCAAATATTTGTGCGTTCAGTTAAACGAAGTTGGGCTGCGGCTTATTGAACAGGGCGAAAAGCTGGACAACTTGTACAGTGTACCTTTCTAGAAGAAATCTATATAGACATTTGTAGAAGGCAAACAAAATCAAATAAATGGCCAAAACGTGCAGCAAGCCAATGTGTTTGCCATTTATATAGGCTTTTTCTGTCAAATCGTAATTTTCTTCAGTGACAGCTGTCTGATTAGCTTGGAGTAGCAGCATTCGCCATCGCACTATTATAATTACCCTAACTTGCCATCGCTTTTCATACGCAATTGTTATAATTGCGGGGTGATTTGGTAATGATTTACAATGGAGGATAACATTATATAATAGGAATTTGAACTTCATCTTTCACAAATGTGCATCTTCATTTCTCGCACGCACAGAGGTCAAAAACGGTAAAACAGGCATCGAATTAGAGTACGGGTGCATATTTTCACGTGCTTGTGAGAATTTCGAAGGCAGAGGTATATTCGAATAAATTGAAAACTATTTATTGGGCTCACATGAGCACAAAAAAAAATAAACCACTTGGTGGCAACGATAGCAGCAACCGGGCTCGGCGGTTGCCGAACTCTGCTCCCGTAGAACGTTTAACTAGGCAGGGAACTCTCTTGCGTCGTCTTCTTTTTTAGCACGCGCCTTTCGATATATGCTCGTCTTCGTTGCAACAGTCACCGAGCGTTGATGCGACACTACAATTATCTCCGGGAGAAAAAAAGAGACATCCTGTCAACTCATGGCGTCGTCACAACGGGCGGGTCATAACAGGGCTTGAGGCGGTCAACGTGCACTGTTTCATGCCCTCGGCGATGCATATCTGGTGTCGGTGCAAGCGGTTCTATAACGTAGTTCACCGGAGAGGTCTGGCAAATACACAGATATGGACAATGACACTTGGAAGCAAATTCTGTAGAGAGGCCGGAGAGGGTGGCAGGAACCCAAAGCCACACAAGGGAGTCTGTGGTCTATGAAGGAGCTGGACAAGTCGCTGCGCGAAGGAGCTGCTGGTGACCTTGGTTCTGGGTTGTAAATGATTGGGCCAACTGACAACATTCTTTTTTTTTATTTCAAACCCAACAAACCCAACACAAGGACCATTGCAACAATCATCCGGATCCCTAGCTCGCAGGTTAGTTGGGATCCATGCACAAAGTGTTCAAAACAAACTATTTAGTAGACAGCACAGACATTTGGAAAAATTTCAAAAGGAGTAAAAGAGTCACAAGCTATTGTAATAGTACGACTTTAGCAGTGCAGATAAGTTGGTATTTTGCTTTATTTTTATAGGGATTTCATTCCATATCGTAGTCCCTACACACAGAAGAGTTCTTTTTCCATACACATTTTTGCTAATTGGGATGAGAAAATTGTTTTTCGCTGCGCTTCGTGATCTGTATTGTGAGGAGACAAAGTGAGATGAGGGTAAATGATAGTTGCTGGTGCTCGAACGGTGGACCATTATCGCGGTTTTATGCTGAATTATTAGATGAAGAGGAAGTATCTTTAAAAATTTGAAGAGAGGTGTCGTATCGGCACGGTAACTGGAATATGATATAAAGCGAATTGCTCTTTTTTGAATTTTTAAAAGTGGTTTTAAATAGGTCGGATAAGTAGGGCCCCAATATTCAACACAATATGACAGGTGACTGTGAAATAAAGAAAAGTATATTCTTCTTAGAGTCACAGAATCGAAGTACTGTTGACATTTTAACAGTGTGAAGCAGCTGAAGTAGAACTTGTTGCTGGGCTAATTGGTTCATGATCGTACGGGGAAAGTAAGCGCAAAAAAAGAGGCAAACACAAGAGAGGAGACAGGACAACGCGCTACTGGCAACTGATTCTTTTATTGAAATCCGCACACAATATATAGGGACATCGTCACACCACCTATCGGCTCCCTACACGTCAGAAGGCAATATTATCTAACAACAAATTCCATGTTTAACCTAGGTTGATCTAAACCCGATAAAAACACCTTACTATTTAAAAACAAATTGACACGTGGTACGTAAACGGCCAAAGTAACATAAACAATAAAACAATAAATAAATTCCATGTTTAACATAGGGTGGACTAAAACCGATAAAACGCCGATGACTTTAAAAACAAAATGACACGTGGTGTAGAGGGCCAAAGTAACATAATGGAATGAATAAGAAGTGAGCGGAACTTAAAAATCCAATCCCGAGAAATCATGTAACATCCTAAACCTTCTTCAATATTTTAAGCACTATAAGCACCTTGTGCCACCAAAAACAGGCAAACAAAACTTCTATGATCATGGGACCCAGTAAAATGTCGAAAAATGGAGACGACATAAAAAGCACGCGAAAACATAAAAACCAGAACAAGCACATGTACCAGCGTAAGCATTCACCAAAGGTTTCGTCTTCTGAATACACACAGTATATAGTAGCACACCTCGTACTCTTGTTCAGCCAAATTTTTCCAAAAAACTTTCTTCACTCTTATATAGGGAAACCGAGGGATCGCTAACACAATTTTCGCCCTTCTTTCTAATCCAAAAAACTTCCTTTAGTTCGCGGGCAACACGTTCGCGGCTTTGGTCCAAAACCACCGTCCGTTCTAAAATGGGTTTGCACTGGCGATCACAGTCCTTACAATGCAGCGTCAGACTGGACCCCGTTCCAGTGTTCATTGACCGTTCATGCTCCCTTAACCTTTCATTCAAACAGCGCCCCGTTTGCCCAAAGTACGGCTTACCACAAGTGAGAGGAACCTGATATATAACACTTTCATTGCACTCTACGTACCTATGCCCATGCTTTGTTCCACATGTTCTGTCTTTCTGTTTCTCTGAGTTTATACGAGGACACAACGCGGCCAGCTTACAGGCGGCAGAGAAAACTACTGGTACCTTAAACTTGGAGGCTACTCTTTTCAAGTTATGGGCTACCCGATGGCTATAGGGAATAACCACTGGCCTATTTATTTCGGCTTCAGAATTCGACTGTTTGTTTTTCTTTCCTTTTACTTTTTGAAGAAGCGACTCCACTATCCCCGTCATGACTGACTGGGGGAAGCCTGCATTCTCAAACCATGCCCTACTGAAAAATTTGTATGAGATATAACCTCACATTTTCTCACACAATATCACTCAATTCACATAAGCAATCACATACAAGTCGCATATAATTGCATACGTTCTCATAGATTCTTGTAGACTATCATAAATTATGTACGATATTTTATGATAATGATGTGCACCGTATGAAAGTCTATGCGAATAAATGAGATTTTATGAGGTTATTGCTCCGTAGAACTTTTGGTTTTTCAGTAGGGTGGCTGCCTGTTTCTGGAAACTTGCTCGCATAGTATGAGGACCTGACTTTACAATGGCTACCTCTAGGACTGATGTTGCAATGGCTCGCTTCACTGTCTTTGAGTGCGTTGATTCATAGGATAAAAATCCTTTATGCGCACGTGGGTGGTACATCCAGCATAACATATCACCTGCTATAGATAGCTGCAGGTCTAAAAACTGATCTTTAGGCTGCTCTTGCGTAAATTCTAATTCTTCTCCAAGCTTACAAAATATTTCAACACTTTCATGAACTGTGCTTAGGTAGGAGCAGTTATCCTTCTTACTTAAAATAATCAAAAAATCGTATACAAATCTGAAAACCTTCAAGACTCTTTCTTTATCTAAATGCTCTTCCACCCTGCGATCAATCATTGAAAGAAACATGTTACTCAGAACAGGCGCAACGCAGGAGCCTATATATATACCTTTTCTCTGAATGAAAAACCTGCCTTCGAACTGTACAACTGTAGCGTTTAGGTAAAATTCTAGCAATGACATAAAACTTTCAAGCGAAACACCGGCTGCATTCTGAAAGGGCACGATCTCGTTCTCTTCTATGCATTCGCGAACGGCTAAGAACAATTCTTTATGGGGAATAGAATAAAAAAGGTCCTTGGCATCAACAGAAAAGAAATGCTCAACTTGCTGATTGTTTTGAAGAAACGTAATTATTTCCAATGAGTTTCTTGTGGCGAAGCGCGTTGTCCTGTCTCCTCTCTTGTGTTTGTCTTCTTTTTTTGCGCTTACTTTCCCGGTACGAGTGTGAAGCAGACACGGGATAACTTTTTGCAGAGAGATGCAATGTGAGGTTGCCAGTGTACTTTCCCATCAAGTATAATTCCTAAGTAAGTCATGTGATCAACTTGTTTAATGACAAAGCCTTGAATGTTAATATGCAGGTTCTGAGTTGGTGGCGGCTTGCGTGATATATGCTGCCACTTGAGAGACTGGTCAATTCGGAGTTTTCAGGGTGATAAGGAAGTACGGTGTCCATAGTTGAGCTGGGTTCACGGCCTATAGAAGGAAAAAGGCGGAGAAGCTGGTCGTGCTTTGCATTGCAGTATTGTAAGCGTACGTGACGAACGGGAGAATCCGGTCCCGGTTTGAGCAGTCGGGTGCGACATAAATGGCCAGCATATCACTCAAGGTGCGGTTAAAACGTTCTGTCATGCCATTTGTCTGCGGATGGCAAGCCGAGGTAGAACGGTGGACAATGCGGCACAGCTTAAGAAGGGCTTCAATGGTCTCGGAAAGAAAAACACGGCCACGGTCACTGAGCAATTCTTTAGGTGAATCGTGGCGCAGAACAAGATGGTGCAGGACGAAAGACGCATGTCGGCAATTTCTAGCGAAGATGAGTCACCTACGGTGATAGCTGTCAAGTCCGAGCCGCATTGAAGAGGTGACATTGACAGGGCACCCGCATCAGAATGCTTACGGCCAGACCGGTATGTGACCTGAATGTCGTACTCTTGCAAGCGGAGCGCCCAACGAGCAAGACGGACGGATGGGTCTTTAAGGGTGGACAACCAGCAGAGTGCGTGATGGTCCGTGATAAGAGAGAAGGGACGACCGTAGAGATATGGGCGGAACTTCCCAATGGCCAAAATGATGGCCAAGCAATCTTTTTAGGTTACAGAATTATTTTTAGGCCTTTGCTAAGGTGCGGCTGGCATAAGAAACAACATACTCTGGGTAGCCGGGCTTTCGTAGTGCAAGAACAGCGCCGAGACCTACACCGCTGACATCAGTGTGAAGTTCGGTAGGCGCCGCAGGGTCAAAATGGCGGAGAATCAGAGGCGACCATAGAAGGCGCCGAAGCGTCGAAAAGGCGTCGTGACAGTCGGACGTACAAGACGAAAGAATAGTGTCACCGGCAAGGAGCTCAGTCAGCGGCGAGATGATTGAAGCGAAATTGCGGACGAAGCGACGTAAATACGAGTACAGCCCGATGAAACTACGCATCTCCTTTAAAGAAGTTGGGCGTGGAAACTCAGCTACAGCACGGAGTTTCGCAGGACCTGGGCGAACACCGTCTTTCGAAACAATGTGCCCCAATGTAGGAAGCTGGCGAGCCCCGAAGCAGCACTTTCTCAAGTTTGATTGCAGGCCGGCGTCAGTCAAACGCCTCAGCACGCTCTCGAGACGGTCCAAATGTGACGTAAAATATTTTGAAAACACCACAACATCGTCCAGGTAACAAAGACTGTCATACCACTTGAGTCAGCACAGAAGTGTGTCCATCACGCGTTCGAAGGTGGCCGGTACGTTGCACAATCCAAACGGCATGACGTTAAATTCATAGAGGTCGTCAGCTGTCATGGGAGCCTGCCAGTACCCCGAGCGCAGGTCTAGAGATGAAAAGAATTCTGCACCTTGAAGGCAATCGAGTGCGTCACCAAAACGTGGAATCGGGTACACGTCCTTTCACGTTATCTTGTTCAATCGCCGGTAATCAACGCAGAACCGGATAGAGCCATCCTTTTTCCGCGTTCGTCAGCGGTTTATGCGGTACAAGTTTTTCGTAGAGGACGTTTTGAGGCAAACGGCTAACGACTGCTGATGATCTTTCACGTTCGGCGTTAACTCGTACATTACTGATAGACTAATTGGCTGTCTCAGAGGTCACAGCTTACTCGAAAGCTTATTCACTGGGCTTGAAAACAGGTAGCGATTCTCGGAGAAGAGAAAACGAAGGTCAAGTGAATGACAAAATGCGTTAATGCCAGCGCATAACATGTAAAAAAGTGTGGCCCGCGAAATTTAAAGTTCCCTGCTGTCTTCTGCCATGCTGCCAGAATAAATTACTTAATACTTTGGAGAACAGGCTGCTGCTGAATGGTATGGTGCTGGTCAATCCCCAATCCTTTGAAAACAAAACTACCTGATCTGCACGACGGACCCAAGGCATGTCGCTGTACCGCACCGCTGCTAAAGCCCGGACTTAGCACTGTGATAGCGTCATTAACGAAACAGTGCAACGTTTCCGCGATGCATGCGCCCGAACATATCGAACCGACGATTGCATCGCCAAAGCTCTCTCTTAATTGGACGAAAGTAGGTGTCGAACTGTGTCAAATTCAGGTACGGCAAACTCGTGTCAGTAGATGATATTTCGCCATACCCAGATGCCGCCATTTTTCCGTCAAAAAAGTCGGCTGATGTCATAACCTGAATGAAAAGCATTTTTGCGTAACATAACATTCCCAAGTGCGTTGTGACTTATAATGGTCTCTAATTTGTTAGTGCAGACTTCGAGCAGTTTGCAAAACTAGACGGTTTCCGTAACGTCACCTCGTGTTCGAGTCAAACACCCAGGGCAACGGGGAAGTCAAACGTATGGTAATGACGAATGAAAATCTCATTGTGAAGTGTGATTTTTCTTGCTAGGAAAACGTGATTACTCGCAGGGCATGCCTGGTGTTCTGAAAGCCAGCGTCGGCAAGATACTATTGTGTAGTAGGCTTAGGACGATGGACGAAATACTTTATTCGCACTTCAATCCGGGACAATGCTGTCTGGAGGAAGCCGTGGCCATTGATCGTAAGGTCGGGAAAGGAAAGCCGATCTTACCGGTCTAAAATTCTCCCACAGCTGGAATCACGTGATGTTTTATGGGTGACTGGTCGCACTAACAAAGTTACCGTACCCGGAGAAGTACCTCAGCCGCGTTCAAACGGTGTTCAAATAAGGCATTGTGTGGAAGTCCGTCGGAACAAGAAAATACTTATTCGTCTCCAAAAGAACTAGGCCGATAGCGAGAGCTACAATTAAGTTTCCCGATACGAACAGCAAAGAATTGTCCCATTTGTTACCGGTGCAGACAAGCCAATGCGGGAAGCTACGGTACCTCTAACTCGGACGCAGACTGATGGTAACGACTATCAAGAGGATTGTAACTATGACTACAATTAATAAAATTGTTCGCAACCCATATGGCTGGGGGTGGACGAGTGATGCATCGAGTTGTTTTTGCTCTCTGTTGGTTTCTTTTATTTGGTGTCAATGACGTGGGTGTCTTCTCATATCATTTTAAATGGTAGGTATGAGACGTTAACAGTGTTTGAACAGGGGTATGTGCTAAAATCGTTGGTTTCTGTTTTTCGCGTGAATGAGCCATCGGCAACTGCGACTGCAATAATGGATCTGCTGTAATAAAGCGGGGCCTATTCCGTCACCGGGGGTGGCGGTGTCTGGAATGCTTCCTCGAACCTTGCTCAGGAGCGCGCTCGGCTACGCCCCACAGCTTATCAACACACTTCTATATCAACCCTCACGTGTAGTTGGCCAATTTAAAAAAAATCAACCCTCACGTGTAGTTGGCCAATTTAAAAAAAAAATATCGCGTGGGCGCTGAGTGCAAGGCGCTGTGGAGCCAGGGCGAGGCTTAGTGGACGTTAAGGGAGGAAACGAGCATGCGCCCCGGTCATGTTGATGCATTCAACGTCGTCTGCGTAGCTGTTCTGCTGCGTGCAAACTAACCTTTAAGCAGCAAGGATTATGGCCCTCTGTTTGTTTTTAAGGCGAACACTTTTAATGGCTCATAGTGTCGGCGTTTGTTTGTTCAGACACAATACAGCTGTAAATCAAAGGATGTCATGATGACATCATCAGAAAAAGAAATATTCTTTCTCCATCAAGAATCAAAACTCCATCCCACGGATACCTAGCCGAGTGCTTTAACCAACTGTGCACCACCCAGGAACGTGAAATGCACATCATGATTCTCCTTGCCTACCGTGAGGATGATAGTAGCGATAGCAATAACACAGCTGGTAATAGTAATAATGAAAATAATTGCATTCATCATGGTCATCATAAGCCGGGCTATAGCGACTGCAGGGCGCAGGGCCACTTTATCAAACAGATTGCAGCAGTTATCGACACACCGATTTTCTCGTGGCAGTGCACGCATAGCACTTCTCTTTGGCTTTGTGCCCATCTCTGCCCACACAAAACAGCACATTTCGGAACTGGCTGACGAAATTTCCACCCTCCCCAGAAGTCATGCTTAAGCTGCTACCCATCGCTAATACGCCAGGCCTGAGTGCAATCAATATAACATTTCGCGCTCTGTCCTCCTGTCCATAAAATATGAATATTGACAATGCATGTCTGCCGAACCCCCAAGCCGACTTTCTAAAGCTGACCCGACGCCGCTCCTGAGTTTAAAACAATGGAATAATTTGTTAATATGGCTATAAGAAGATTGCGCTGATACGTGCGATGGCATCGGGGCTACCAGGATGTGGTACATAACCGCGCTGCTATTTCGCGCCTTCATACCATCCGATGTCCCCGTCTGACGCAGATTTTGGGCGACCACAAAACATTCTTCTATTTTTTCCTCAGGATGTGTAGCCGATGTGTGGCGCCTAAACGCTCTCTGAACGCTTGTCTAAAGCCGTCTTTGTATATCTTGTCTAGTGGAAGGCATTTTATTCGATAACGCTCGCTGCCGAGCTATAAAAAATTTTATTTCAGGTTACCCAGCCTGAAAAGATTGATCGAGTAGAAGCGCGATATTCTAGGCTTGACGGAACATTCTTTCTTTACATTTGTTGCCCTGGAATTGATCCTCTGCTCCTCCTTGGGTACATGTGGGCGGGTGTTAGTCATAAACAGTGAGATTCATCAAAGGTTCAGTAAGCAAAGTAAAATTATCTGTCTAGAAAAATACGCTATAGTCATAGGCTTCATTCCTTTACCTCTTTGGGTCTGCTTCTTAAAAAGCAGAATGATAGGCGCGGTTATAAGTCGATAAAATGCTGAAGCAATACTAACTAAGCCCAGGAATAAGCATGTGAAGTGCTTTGAGGATCAATGAGCCTTCTGCTTGGCTAGAGTAATTATGGCAAGAAGTTCCAAATTTCCCTAGTCGGTTATCTTTATTGATATAAGTATCAAACAATTTATGTTCTCTCATGTCAAAAATAAGATGCATATGTTTTCCTGGGGCTCCCTAAAACAGTACAAATTGTATTCAACCTTTGTGTAAAGCTATTTAGTATCCAAGTGCAGAGCTCCCTATACGCGACCTCGATTCACCATCTCTTATTGGGGCGACACTTTCTGTGGGTTGGTTCGATAACATGTACAACTTTTGGACTTAGTGCACCTACACATTGGTTGACGGTGGATACTATATGACAAATAATTTTCACTAGGAAACGTTATGCGGGATATGCTTCCAACTGAATCGCACTCAAATATCACTACGTGCTATGCTACGCTTCACATGAAAATGAACTAAAAGGTTCATAGTCCGAACACACCTAGGGCACTACATCAATGCAGCAATCGATGTCAGTCGCAGCTTTTGACAATAAAGTTGCCATAAATATCAATTTCGTCCTCTCTCCCACAAGACAAAATAGCGTGGCCATTAAGTCCGAAAGGCCATCCACTGCAGCTGTGGGCCCGAACGCGTAGGTGACTAATAAAACCAACGTACATCAGCATGCGTGCACTGAATAACTAGTCGAGACGGCCATATTAATATATATTTATGAGGCTTTCATTTAAACTCCCTAAATAAACCAGGGACTGCTGTTAAATCCCGCAATAACGTGGGCAACGCGCTTAGAGGTGCGTCCTCCGCTACATGTGCCACAAACTACATTGCGGAAATCAAAAAACGACTTACAATGCCACATCGTGCGCTTAATATGAACATGACTACTTGTATATATTCATAAGCTTTTCGTCGAAACATTGCAGCAGTTGTAGGAGGTAGGTGTGACCTTCGGTGGACATGCAACCATGGGTACCTTTGTTGGCAGTATCATTGATTATTTTTCATGTCAAGGAGTAAAGGCCTGTCTCCATAGATTTAAATTTCATACGTATTCTACGCTGGGTCACCCGCTTCTAAAACTATATCCTAAGCAGAGCGAGGCAACAGTATTACTTATAATACTTATGAAGCTTGAAGTTGATCGAAACGCTTTCTACAAAACAGGAAATCAATAAAAGAATGAATATCGATCGCGCAGAAGAAAGCTAAATCTGAAAAACAACTTGACCTACAAGGTTCGATATTCTCAGTTATGCTATCATAATTTGAACACCTGTTTTCACCCGTGTCCTGAGTGTTAACTTTATTTTGGTACTGAAATCGATTTGCAATAAGAAAAACGTGTAATCATTTAAGACCTGTATGGCTCCGAGCCTGCGTAAGCAATTACTGCGGAGCGAAAAAACGAATTTTTGTACGTAGTCTGCACTAGAATATTTAATGGCTTGGTTAAAACTGCTTTGCACGCAATCGCTATAAGACCTATTGAAGAAGCCTGCTGTAATTTTTCACTAAATTTGACTACTTCCCTTGACCTGCCTTTTATACACAGGCAAACTTAACGCAGCGAGGTTAGTTATTCTAAGCATATTGTTATTAACAGCGTAGACAGGAACTGCGATTTTCCATCTAAGCTTTAGGCCTGGACAGCGCGACTTAAGTTAGTAACATAAACCGAATCACTGTAGCAACATTTTTTATCGCTTGATTCTAGCATCAATAATTATTTCATTAATCACGCGGATGCCTCTCAGCTGATGCGCAAACTAGTACGCTCAGGGCGCTGTCCTAAGATTTTGGTGCTGTTGTGGATTACAGAGCGAGGTTCGACAGAGACCAGGATGTGGATGGACAACCTGAAGGTGCCTGTGTTGCAGAGGATGAATTTAGTAGACTGGAGTTGCAACTGCTCATGGACCACGTCAAAGAGGCAAATAGTGTTTAGGTCCTAATACCGGAGTCCAGCGAGGAGCAGCGAAAAACTCTTTTCGCCAAGATAAATGACTCTGTCTTTGACCTATCACTAGTGCATTTTATCTTTCAGCTTAGGACAGGTAAACGCCTTCCTGTCACCCGTTAATTATTAGAGGGATTATTAACGATGCGCCCTCAACGGTGCGCACACTCCCAGACACCCTTAGAGTGAGTGGGGGTAGCTGTTCCGGTCGCCCAGGGGATGCCCTTGACCTGCGTGGCAAGCTCAGCCGGAATGCAACTACCTTGTAGTGACTGAAGGGGGTGGCCGTTTGGTGCCCAGCTGTCGCCGGTTCAAGCCAGAGTTAGGGTCGGAGTCAGAAGTAACAAACAAAACAAACTTATGCACAGCAAGAGACGATACAAAGGAATACACAAACACTAAAATTGCACAGACGAGAGGTTCACAGAAAAACAAACGCTAAGCATGCAATTACAGTGGTATTCAATAACAAAGAGGATTTACAACAGATCAAACACGAGAGAGTCACATAAACAAAAGCCAAATTGTTCACCGGGCACTGTTGCAGTCCGACGCCTCGAGAGTCACGATGTGGCCTCCATGCAAGACGAGTGCCGCTCCCTCGCAGGTCCGTGGGCTTGCCAGCAGCGGGTGATCTCCGGGAGTCCAGTTGTCGAACTAGCGAACACGTCGCAAACCCTGGCTGACTGACTGACTACAAGCGGCACGGCCTCAATAAATAGGGCGCGCCGCGTCTGTCTGTTAAGGCTCGCTAAGGCTAGCGCGCACACACACTTAGCTTCGCTGGTTAGAGCGCTCCCTTTTCCTCCCGCCAAGCCGCGCGTCGTCATTGGCTAGGATCCGTAGAAAATTCTGGAGAGCTCTGGCATATTCCTGACTGATGAATCACCGTCATCGCCGGGTGATGAGAAAGAGGGTGACGGCGACGCGTACAAAGCTACGCGCTCTCTCGCGCGGGGAAGGAGCCTTTTCTCGAACTTTGTGGAAATTTCCATGCGACGCCGGGCGGGCCTCGCACTGTGCCGGCTTGATAAAAATGTGCGCCGATTTCGTTACACTTCCATACGGCGAGTTCCGGGAACTTGCTTGCCTTCTGGTTGGCGTTACCAAAATGATCATCGATGTGTCCAGAGACGGCTACAGCAACTGCACTCGAAGGAATGTTTTGCGAGAACCAGCAGAGCTCTTTGATTACAATGCAAGCCCGACGTACAACGTCTACAACATGATGAAACTCACTCTCGATACTGAAATTACCACGACGTTAGTAAACGTATATTCTCACTGCACCAGAATGCCCGAGTCAGTCCTTCTGATGAACGCCCGGCGCGATTTCAACGCCACCATCAATCCGTATCACTTCAAGGGTACGGAAAAAGGCCACGACCGCCTACACTACAAGGTACACAGCAAACAAGTCGACATCTCCTTGTTTCCTGCGAGGCTTTCGGAAGAGGAAGATGCCCTATTCGACGTCCGCGCTATCAATGCATTTCAGTCCATCAAGTTTATCTCCCGCAATGGAATGCACGTTCCCTCTTGAATGATTCACATCATTCGGTCTTCGGGTTACTTCCTTGCTGCAGTGATTGGCTCGGCTCTTCTGGTACTTACCATATATATCTGCCAGACTCCTTTGCTAGGCTTCCGCACTAGCTTGACCAGGTGTTTGCTCTTCCTTATTTCAACTCTGCTCAGACGTGGCTACCCCAATCCGCCACCGCAACATTATCATGGAACTCGGCTGCTTGCCTTGTTCTGGGCATTTTCATGCTCTCAGTATGCGCATATCTGCAATCGGTGATAACATCTGAGGTGAATGCGCCAATTTTAGCGAGAAAAATAAAAAAACAGTGATGATCTGCTGAAGTTTGCCAAAGCGAAGCGGATATTACCATGTGTGGAGCAGGGCTCTTACTCTGAGAGATTCATTTTAACTTCAACCACAGAAAGTGGCGAGGAACTGCACAAAAGTCTCAAAAACTGTCGCAACTGCCTGAGTGCTAAGACTGGGCAGAATAACACATGCGTGGTACTCGCTAAACACGGAACTCATGTTTACGTGCGAGTGTACGACGACATCAGTGCAGTCTACTGGAACCTCTAAGGATTGGTGGCCAGCGACGACCGTTTCCGGTTTCAGCCTAGTGCGCCAATGATAGCCAAGGGTTTTCCTGGCGGACCGGCGCTGAAGCTACTTGACGTCGAGCTAAGGGAACCCGGGCACCAGCAAAAATAATCCTGCATGTATACTTGGCGAAATAAGCACCAGATTTCCTGCGCGACATCTGACGCAGTGGTAATGGTCCCCATCTCGTTCTGGGGCAACTTTATGATCTACGCCTGCGGCACACTTTCCGCCTGTTTTGAGCTGCTCCTAGAGATTTGCTGGGAATTGCGCCTGAGAGTGAGGGCTTGATTTGCACTCTAGTCACAAAATAATGCAATTATGTCGCTATAATTAAGGTATTTTTAGATACCACCGTTTTGTGACCTACCGCGTGCTCAACACGTTTCAATATTTCGAATCTACTTTTTAGGCACCCACAGAACGTTGACAGTGTTCGAACTATAATTACTGGATATATGCAGAAAGAAATGTCATTATTTAGGTGGAGGTTAGAGCTGTGATCAGTAAAAAAAGCTAGCTGATTGCAACAACCAAGCTTTTTCAAGAAGCAACACTGGTAAGAATGACTTTATTCAACGCCGTTTAATTACAGCATATATCTTGGCGATGAAATAATAGTTCATGTTTCATTGTTTTTCAACACGCTGCTGAGGGACTTCGATGCGTGTATACTGGAGTGTACGTATTTCGAGTGTTGGTTTTGTGACGTATCAGACTTTTTTCAACATGATACACCATACCAGTCGAGTCGCACTTCGCGAGCCACATTATAGTCAAGGGCCTTTTCGGAACACTGCACTCGTTGTAACAACGGATGGCATCACTTAAATAACGGACCTTTCAGTGTTTACATACGCCAAATTGTTAGCGCGCAGGTGCATTTTCTGATGGTATATTACCAAAAAATTTCTCCTAAACGCCACGGACGCGACAAAGCTACCTTTGCTTCTGTTGAAACCAAATGTCGATCTATTTAATTCCTAAGAGAAATTTTCACTCCTACGCCTTCACTGCGTGGAGTAAATTGTAGCACATTTTTTATGCCACAGACAAAAAGCTATGCTCAGAGATAGAATGATTATTGCCAGAGACACGGGTGCAAAGATCTGGTCTTCAGGGTGCTTAGGCTTGGTTCCGCTTTCGCCTTCGGGTATGTTTGCGAGGTCTCCAGCTCTCGATTCACCTCCAGATTCAGGTTATAAATCCCACACGCTCACCTCCATGGCTCTGTCCTAATCCAAAAAAGAGCAGTAGGACCAGAACAAGACGAGCATATTGCATTGGGGAAATATGCAATTCATCCTGCTAGATACGTTGAGCACCTAATTTTTTGTATTGAATCCGAAAAGTTCAAATAAAACATGTGCGAAAATCAGAACATTGCAGTCCAGAACACGATTGTAATACAATTTTTGTTGACCACCATGAACATGGGTGGACAGATAAGCTAGTTTATGACCTAGTGGCATCTCTTAGAGTACCGGCTGTGCTGATATGTGGACAAGACAAAGTTCAACCTTGCATGGTCAAAAGCAATGCAAAAATTAGAATACTCAGGAAGAACAAGGTTAGTCGCTGTGTATGATTTGTTAGTTATTAGACATCAAATCTATTCCGTTTTGTGCATGTTTCTTAGAGGCCATGAAATACATTTTGACACCGGCACCAACATGGCATTATATGACACAGGCTGTTACGGTCAACTCCGGGGTTGTGGACGTAAGTTACAGGATGAGAGGCAGAGTTGAAGCCGGGTGCTCCGTTCGGAAGAAGCCGGGCGTATGAAGCGGAAACCGCATGCGGCAGTTTGCACAACAGATTGCGCTGGTGACGCCGCTCCTATGTTGCTTTCCATGAACAACCAAGAAAAATATATACAGCGGCGCAAACGATGTAGAGCACGGCGATCAAATTTCGCATTCATGCGTAACAGTCATCCTAGAAAATTTCATTCGTTTAAATATTTTGTTTCTCATTGATTAAAGTCGCTATAAACGTGTCATTCGTTCAACCCAGAAATATTTTGAAAAAGCGATACAATATCCATCTGAGTTTGCACATGGGAAGTGGCATGTCTGAAGGAGAGTCGCTTCTTGCGTCTTTTTTGGAAAACTGAAGCAAAGATTCCCGGAGGCGCCAAGGTAATTTGCCAACGTGACAAAACGTCAGATATTTGTAGCGTATTTGTCTATCGACAAAATGCGTATAACACAGTCACAAGCTCACTCTCGATCCAGATATAAGACATGCAGTCATTTAAAAACGGAAACCGCGGCCAAAATTTAGTGCAAGCTTTTTGACTTCACAGATAAAATGAGGCTTTTATTGCAAGGCATCAAACGTTGTCTACATTCTAGAATACGTCTCCCATAAACAATACATCGGAAAGAGACGAAAACATATAGGCGCAGGAATAAATCGTCCACATACACAGGCAGAACCTCACGAAATCACTTTCCCAGCATTTCAGTCAGAAAGGCCGTAATTTTGATGCTTGAATGTTCAATCGCCTGGAGTTAGGCTTTAAGCCTTCAAGGAGCAGGATAATATACCAAGGCATTTCTAATTCACAAATTTAAAACAGTGGCACTAACACGAATACATATATTGATAGGAATAGTAACATTCCCTAAATAATTTTCTCAGTGACATAATTCTTCGAAAAGACAATCACATGAAGCCTGCCTGAAATTTGTTCACAGAATCTACACGTCCCACCACCCTAAGAGCATAACCTCCACGTGTTTTCGAAACATGTTTCCATCTCACGACTTCTTTGTTTAGTTCTGGTTGAATGATTTTCTTGTAATAATGCCCCGGGTGGAAAAAAAAACAATTGGCGCATTTTATATTTAATCTATTTGTTGCAGTTGACTTTATCTTTTCCTTACTTTACATTTATCTAACATTCTTTGCCTATGCTAGTTCCTGAACCCTCCTGGAAAGTTCCTGGTAACTATTCCGCTGCTGCTGTGTCTTGGCCAAAATTTTACTTGGCTCTTGGTGAAAATCACGCGTGCACAATATTGTCACCGACATCTGGGTCTGGAAGATTAGTCCGCGAGAAGTGTTGAGATTCTGCGGGATAACGGCGGGGTTCTGTCGAAAATTGAGGAAAAAACTATCCTCCACCGGGATTCCAACTGCTACCCCTCCGACCACCAGCCGAGTGCGTAAACCGGTTGCCGGCCAATTAAGAAATATATTCATTTAGCGTTTGTGACGCCTCCATGGTAACGCAAAGACGAAGCCTTGACCCCGCTCTCAATGAGGGAGCGTTGCGCACGCCATCTGCCGCCATCAATGAAAGCTCCTGGTCTAGCGTACCTTTCTTCTCAAAGGTAACGGAGGGCTTCGACGACGACGTCTTCACCTCGATCTCCAGGAGGGATAGATTCACTCGATAAATTTCATAGTACCGCGAAGCTGCAATCGCGTGCTGGCAACAATGACCGGCGCGGCCATGAAGCTTCCAACTGCTCGAGGCGTGCTTCTAATGCGGCTATATGCAAGTCAAACGCAGAGGACTATTTGAATGTATCAAGGCCATTTGCTGGTGTTACTGTCTTCAAGACCACCCCAGCTAGTTTTAGAAACTATACTTTGTTATCTGTGAACGGTGAGGTTCTATGGAAGGCAGAGCGGTAGTGTGCTTGCGGATCATTCCAGTCCTGCCCGATAGATCTACTGATTAATCTAACACCTTCCTATTTTTGTGATTTTGGTATTCTAATCTTGCACTTTCTCTCCTTGCCAGATTACCACCATAAATGAGCACATCGAGTGATTATCGATAGCGATGCAGATTCCCACTGATTGTACGTCGCAGCACATGCGCGCACACTGAGGAACCGTGCGTTCTTCTGTACAACCTTTCGTGGCGCAATCAAAGAGGAGGTGGGCTCTCGAAGATGGTGAATGGTGGCACTGCATTTTCTATTGTTACGGGGAAATGGGCTGAATATTTACAAAATATACTGGGTATATTTCAGGAAAACAATTCCACATATCGTAATTGTACAGTTTATTCACAACGCATGTACACTTAATTACCTTCCGCCATAGCATAACCTTGCATGCTCCTATAAACACATTTCCTCCTTCTCACTTGTAGCTTGAATTTGTCCTCAAACATTTTTTTTATATTATTGTTTGTTTTTCATGTCGGTTGCGGTTCCCTGTGCGGCTATTATCCTGTGACTTTGGACTCCACCCCTCACCACCTACCTTTTAAGAATTGTCCCCCTAGATATATGCCTTATCAGGGTCCTTTGCATAGCCTGTCCTTTGTAAGGTGTATCTGCACCAAACTCGCTTAAGTGGTGACTAATCACCTACCCGGTAGTGTAAGTTTTCCTGGTACTGCCGCTTTTACTTCTTTTGCAGGCCACAGAACCCCTGGTTCTAGGCTGATAAATACATACTGAAGATTTTTCTTTTTCTTTTTTCTTTCACTTCACGATCCACTTTCGTCTCACCCATCCTCTCCTCCACACTCCTTCACACCTACTTTCTTCGCGTCCACTTTCTCCTCCCCAGCTTTTCTTCTTCGGAAGCAAAAGCGCATTTACACCCCTGCCAGTGATGATCGCTTTGCCAAGACGAAGACAAGTCCACTTGTTGAAACGTTGGCTCACCTGCGAACTGAGGCGTACCCCATTTACCCTTGTTCAGTTCTTCTTTACACCATTTACAGTAACACGCACTTTGTTCTTCAACATCAAAGTAGGCAGAGGAATTGGTGTAGATGACCGTAGCGTGACCTAACCTCCATCGGCCGTTCCTGCTAGTTTTCCGATGTTGGCGCAGGTGAGCGTCGACGTGGGGACGGAGACTGTGCTCGGCACCGGAAGGGGGGGGGGGGGTGAAGCTGAGGTCAGAAGCGGGAGACTCACTGCAAGAGACGCCTGGGCTAGTCGGTAGTGGACGAGGTTGACGCTACTCAATGTTGTCATTGTAACGGGAACGTGTTAAAGGGCGGGTCCAAGAACGTGAGGCCTGCTGCCGCCGGCGCTTACGAATACGGCGCGATGTGCCCGCAGCGGCTGCAGTTGTAACAAACGGGCGACTCACGAAAAGCGTAGGCGCTGGAGTCGGAGGAATTTGACAGTGATTGAAAGACGATAGGAGCTGCAAGACTCATGTTTTAATGTGGAGAAAAGCGGCTGTCAGAAGTGAAGAGGCGCGCATATTGCCGTAGGAGTAGCGCGGAAGTTCTGGTTGACAAGCCCATGAGGCTGGATGTTCAGCCTGCTGTGGCTGAACGGCGCATTCCGTGTACCCAGGTCGCGCGTCGGCGCCTTACAGGTGCTTGGCCAGCTCTTCGCTCACAACTCTGCGGACCAGAGAGGCGAGATCGTCGTGAACAGTGCAGTCAACGCTAGCAACTGTTGGGATGTTGGAGAGTCGTCCAAATTTGAGTACAATACGCCACATTTTTAAAGCTTCAAATCTATGGCAATACTGGATAACGTCCGAAGTAATGGCTAGGATTTCTTTTGTGATAAGAAAATTATGAACATCTTCGGCGAATCCTTTTAAGAGATGTCCAACCTTGTCTTCTTTGGGCATGCGCCTATTAACAACGCCACAGAGCTGCAGGACGTAATGTATGTACGTTGTGCGAGTCTCTCCAAGTAACTGTGCTCGATGGGAAAGGATTTGCTCAGCCTTGCGTCTCTTTCATGTGGAGTCTCCACAAACTTATCCCAGGTAGAAAGGTTGTCTTCATGGTTCTCAAACCACAGCAGCGCTGTGCCGGCGAGAAAGAATACCACGTTCGCGAGTTGCATGGCCGAGCCCCAGCGGTTGTATTTACTGAAACGCTTGTAGTGTGTCGGTCAGTCCTCGAGAGCCTCATCGGCCAGACCAGAAAATGTTCTGGGCTCCCGCTAATGCGGCCACGAGCTGAACAGTACTTGATGCTCCCGGCTTGAATTAGCAGCTTAAGTTGAGTGGGAAGACTGAGCTTCTGCGTCATCGTCGTGGCTTGCCATGGCTGTGAGGGCAGGCAGGATTCCGGCCAAGTGCCTGCTTCGTCGATGATGTTCGGTAGGTTCCAGGACCACCTAGCACCACCACCAATTTGTTACGGGGAAGTGGGTTTAATATTTACAAAATATACGGGGGATGCATGAAAGCTACGCACATTACGTTTCAGGCACAGTGTCAGTACACAGGCACAGTCTTGTCCCAGAGCGAGTCCTCGCGAATCCACTTTGTCCTCTTCTTTCACGTGCGCAACTGTCCCCCTTCGTCCTTCTCTTTCCAAAGCACAACACCGCGAGGCGCAGCGTAATTGACGTACAATATCTTTTGCACAAGCCTATTAATGTATTCCTGGAAATGTTTGCATTGCGCATTGATTAAAAGTATAATGCGCATATTGTAAAATGTTTTTTTTTGGAAAACCAGGATGGTAGACGACAACTGCCTGAGTATCAAGCGACTAGGTATCGCTCGAACAAGCTCTCCAGTGTCAACCAACGAGGTTTCGGCTCCACTTCGTCGATCTCTTCAACTTGTCGCGTGAGCTTCTGTCGGTGGGTATTATCACCATCCAACCCCCCCCCCCCCCCCTCCCCCGAAAGAAGAGCAGCCATCCTGGCGACTCATGATGAGAAAATGGTGCGCGGATCATAATAGGGCGTGCGGCGGACGACATGTGCAGTTTCTTGGCCGTGCCGACGATGGTTTGAAGAGGGATCCAGGTGCTCAACTATGTAATTATTGATAAACGATTGTTCCAAAAATGCGTTAAGATCCGTGATAACGAGATAGGAGTTTATTTCAGAGGCCAGGAGTGTAAGAAGGCACCCAGAGCCAAACGAGTGCGCCGTAGAGATATGAAGGCGTTGGATGTGAAGGCTCCCGACTGTGCCTTTGGTGAGTCTGATTCTCCGTTGTGAACAAGCGCTCCAATTGTCAGCATTCCTCGGCAAATGTGTATGACTCAGACAGTAGAGTGGCTTGCAAATCGTCCGAGGCGGTAGAGCAGGATGGTATCTATGGTGGGCGTGGATTCACGACCGTACAAAAGAAAGAACTCGGAGAACCCAGCCATGGTCTGCGTAGCCGTATTGTAGGCCTATACGCGACGAAAAGCAGCCCCTGGCCCCAATTTCAGGGAGCGGTATCAACATGCACGGCTAAGATATCACTAACGTGCGATTCAATGGCTCAGTCTTGAAGTTAGTTTGAGGGAGATTCGCTGGTGTACACTGCTTTGCGATCTGACACTGTTTAAGGAGGGCTTCGCTAGCTTTCGAAAAAACACATGTTCTCGGTCACAGAGGAGTGCCTTCGGTGCACCGTGACGAAAAACCAGGGGTGCAATATGAAGGAAGCTGCATCCTGTGCTGTTGTACGGTGGCAGATTTGAAGGCCGATGATTTCCGGTGCATGGTGGGGTGGTGTCTTCCGGCGTTGGCAGGTGGTACATGATCCGATGTATTGACGAACGAAGTGGTCCATGCTGCACCAGTAATATCTCATATGCTGTCGAGCATACGTTTTCAGAACACTTGCGTGGCCGCATTCGGGATTTGTGTAGAAAGAGGCGCAGATGGCTGCTCGGAGGTGTTGAGAAGACACTACCAACCAGTTTCACCCCGTAGGATGCGAATTGCGGTGGTTGAAAGTCCATCATGAATGGCGAATGGTGGGCGTGACGACGAAGAGCACGGGGCGGAGACGTAGTTGTGGGCGTCGACAAGAATGTTAAAAGGGAGGAAATCCACGGATTTTTTAGCTGCTCAGAGAGGATGTCGGTAATGATAAACGACGACATATTGTAAGCGCAGACGAAGATAGCCATCGATTTGTTTTCAAGCGGAGAACGGGAAGGGGGATCAGCGTCGGTGTGCTTGCGTCCAGATCAATATATTACGTGGACATTCGACATGACATGGATGTGATCTTTGATGGAGGGCAGCCTACGGAGTAAGTGGTGGTCTGTAGCGACGGGAAATGGGCGACCGTAAATGTAAAGACAAAACATGGCAATTGCAAAAATGACGGCCAAAAAGAAAAGGTCGCAGAAAAGATCGATTTCGAATTAGTGATGGTGAGACTAGCGTACGCGATGGCATACTCTTACTACCAGATTTCCGTTTCCAGAACAGCGCCCAGACCCACGCCATTTGCATTAGTGTGTATTTGGGTCGAGAACTTAAGGCCAAAATAGTAGAGTATAGAGGGAGAGACCAGTAAGCAGCGTAATGAACGCAGTATCACTGGCTGGTAACCAAGAGGAGAGATTCTGGCTGCCGGTGAAAAGCTGCGTTAAAGGGGCAATCGTAATGGCAAAGATGCGAATGAAACGGGAAACATATGAGCACAGGCCGACAAAATTACGAAGTTCTTTCAAGGTGATCGGCTTAGGGAAGTTTGCGACGCCCCGAAGTCAGCTAGGCTCAGCTAGAATGTCATCTTTAGGGTTGACATGGCCAAGAATTGCCAGCTTGGTAGCAGCAAAGTAACATTTTTTTCAAGCTGGATTGTAGGCCGACTCAAGTAAGGCATGTGAGTACGCACTGAAAGCGCAGGAGGTGGGAAGGGAAATCTTAAAGAAAACGACATATCATGACAATAAGGAGGACACGCTTCCCATCTGAGCCAACTGAGAATATTGTCACATTAGGCGGTGCAACGCATAAGGAAAGAAGAACAACGCATACGCATAAGGAAAGAAGAAGAAGACTCTCGTGAGTTTTTTCAAGGAAGAAGAAGAAGACAGAAGACGACGTTCAACAGCGTCGGCTGGTGCCTACAGAGAACGTCCGTTGGAAAGCCTTGTCTTCGGTGTCCGCCCTCTGCTACAAACTGAACTACCCCGTAACACCTTGGTGGAGGTACTTTCGATTCCCCTTGCCACAGCTCCTCGTACTTTCACGCCAGAAACCGGGATTTGCGCAGTGGACGTCATCTCCCTGAGCTCCCCCCACCGACTACCACAGTAAGCATGGCATCCCAGGACTCATCACCCGCTACGGAAGCTCCAGCTGCCCCCATGGTTTTAACCAAAATCCGTCATCCGCCTATCTTTAACGGCGAAGACAACACGGACGTTGAATATTGGCTCGACGAATATGAAAGGTGCAGCAAGAATAACCGCTGGGATGCTAGCATAATGCTTGCAAACATCATCTTCTATCTGGCGGGAACGGCGAAGACCTGGTTTACAAATCACGAACAGGAGATGCCTACGTGGGACATATGCAAACAAAAACTGCAGGACTTATTCGGCAAACCAATTGGGCGAGCTCTGGCAGCCAAAAAAGACCTAGCTACTCGGGCTCAATCGTAAACCGAGTCATACCTGGCCTACATACAGGACATTCTCGCATTGTGTCGAGAGGTGAACACCTCAATGACCGAAGATGATAAAGTGGGCCATATACTTAAGGGTATCGCTGATGACGCATTCAATATACTTCTCTGCAAAGACTGCTCTACGGTGGACTCAGTCCTGCAAGTCTGTCGCCGTTTCGAACAGGCGAAGCAGTGTCGCATCGTCCATCGGATTCAGCGCCTTCCAACACGGCGACTACATCCTCATGTGACGACTTGCCCACGTTACAGCAGCCTTCAAGTCAGAATAACCTCAATACCATCGTCCGCAGAGAAATCGAGGCCTTGACTCCTGTTACACATACGTCACCTCCTGCACAGGCAACAATAGCTATGATACAGGCTGTTGTCCGCCAAGAATTCGCTAATGTGGGCCTCGTTTCAAATCCTGCCCCACCACCCCCTGCACCACAGCCAATCCCAGTGGTTGCTGCTGCTGCCACAACCCCGCCCTACACACCGCGCTACCCTACCCGCAATCCTGCGGAGTGGCGCACATCTGACGATAGGCCTATTTCCTTCGTCTGCTATCGAGCTGGCCATACATCCCGCTATTGTCGCAGCCGTCCGGCTCCCCCCTCTCAACCCTATTACAGCCCTGTCCGCCATAACTATTGTGCACCACGACGCGTTTCTGTCACCCCAGCACATCTTCGTACTGAGAACACAGAGCAAGACCGTCGTCCTAGCCGTTCTCCATCGCCTCAAGCCCACCATTCCCGATCACCTACTCGTCGCCGCAGCTTGTCCCCTGGCACCTACTCGGGAAACTAGGCAACGCAGCGCCCGGACGTGACGCTGCGCTACCAACCCGGACAGCCAACTGTGTTTCGACCATCGCACCACGCCGCAACCTAATCAATGTCCTCGTAGATCGAGTTCCTGTGCCCGCTCTCATTAACACTGGAGCCCATATTTCAGTTCTTAGTTCGTCGTTCCGCCAGCGCCTCAAAAAAGTTCTTACGCCCGCTAACACCTCTACAGTTCGCGTTGCTGATGGAAAAACTGCTGCCATCATCGGAATGTGCACTGCACGCGTTAGCATCGCCGGCCACCATATCCCTGTGCTCTTCGCCGTCCTTAATACTTGTCCTCAAGACGTGATTTTTGGCCTAGACTTTTTAACAGCCCATTCCGCTCTCAATGACTGTTCCGCCGGACTTCTGCGCCTAGCCCTGCCCTATTGTGTTCACGACCCCAGTGCTGACCAATCCCAGCCTCGCCTCCGCTCCAGTACATTTACTCGCCTACCTCCCGAGGCGGCAGTATACGTGCCCATGTCACCTTTTCCCTCCCTTCCTGATGGCGACTACGTTGTCAACCCCATCACCGACGTCACTCTACAGCGCAACATCGTCCTACCTCATAACATTGTACACGTTGAGAATAACCTCACC
The DNA here is from genome assembly GCA_023969395.1 of Amblyomma maculatum. NCBI lineage: Eukaryota > Metazoa > Arthropoda > Arachnida > Ixodida > Ixodidae > Amblyomma > Amblyomma maculatum. Next base: position 101,585 of record JAJIZL010125092.1, read on the forward strand.
TACATTCCCGTACTCAACTTTAGCTTGTCTTCACAAGTTCTCCCGGAGGGCATTTTCCTTGCCGAGCTGTCGCCTTTGTCCAGCTTTACCATTTCTGCAGTGCTGTCCGACCGTCACGCCGACGTACCTGCACAACCTGTCCCATCACATAGTCCGGAGGACCGCATCTCAGCCATGGTTGCCTCTGACCTGAGCCCCGAATATGCCAGCGCCCTTGCCGGCCTTTCGCGGTCATTCAGCGACATTTTTGATTTCGGTCACGGATCTCTGGGCCAAACGTCCGTCGTCACACATCGTATTGATACTGGAGATGCCCGACCTATTCATCGACGGCCTTACAGAGTTGCTCTTTCCGAACGCAGGATCATTCAGGAAGAAGTAGAGAAAATGTTGGCAAGCAACATTATTGAGCCGTCGAGCAGCCCCTGGGCATCTCCGGTAGTACTCGTCAAAAAGAAAGACAACAGCTGGAGGTTTTGCGTTGATTATCGACATCTAAACAAGATAACAAAGAAAGACGTGTACCCTCTTCCAAGGATCGATGACGCTCTCGACTGCCTGCATGGTGCTAACTACTTCTCCTCCATCGATCTCCGTTCTGGATATTGGCAGATCTCTGTTGACGAAAGAGATCGTGAAAAGACGCCTTTTGCCACCCCGGATGGCCTCTACCAATTCAAGGTGATGCCTTTCGGCTTATGTAATGCCCCTGCGACATTCGAGCGTATGATGGACTCCCTATTACGCGGGCTCAAATGGACCACATGTCTGTGCTACCTCGATGACGTCATCGTATTTTCATCAACCTTTGAAGGCCACCTCCATTGTGCTTCGGCTATTCTTGGCGTCTTCCGACGAGCTGGCCTTCAGTTGAACTCCAAGAAGTGTACCTTTGGTCGCCGGGAACTCAAGGTCCTAGGACATTTAGTCAACACCCATGGCATCCAGCCGGATCGCGACAAAATTCGCGCTGTAAGGGATTTCCCTAAACCGAAATCTAGCAGCGACGTGCGTAGCTTCCTCGGACTTTGCTCATATTTCCGGCGATTTGTACCAAACTTCGCAGAAATAGCCCGTCCGCTCACGCAGCTTCTGAAAAAAGAGGTCTCCTTTACCTGGGGCCACGGACAATCGGCCACCTTCGTCGCTCTTATTGCCCACCTCACCGGTCCGCCAGTGTTGGCTCACTTCAATCCGTCAGCGCCCACAGAAGTACGCACCGACGCAAGTGGTCATGGAATTGGTGCCGTTCTCGCACAACGTCAGCTCGGGTTACCCCGCGTCATCGCCTATGCCAGCCGACTCCTCTCTGCGGCCGAACAAAATTATTCCATCACTGAACGTGAGTGCTTAGCCCTAGTTTGGGCCATTACAAAGTTCCGCCCTTACTTGTATGGGCGGCCATTCACAATAGTCAGTGACCACCACGCACTGTGTTGGCTTTCTACACTCAAAGACCCTACTGACCGCCTTGGACGTTGGGCCTTGCGCCTTCAGGAGTACAATTTTTCAGTAGTTTATAAGTCTGGCCAGTTGCATCGAGACGCCGATTGCCTGTCCCGTCATCCAGTCGACCCGCCAAGCCAACCTGAATGTGACAATGACGCTTGCGTGCTCTCTATTTCTGATTTCTCCAACATTCGCCATGAGCAACGCCAGGACCCTCAGCTTCGCGAAATTATCAATCGCCTCAGCGCCGATCGCGATGACCCTTCCCTTCGTTTGTTCGTGCTCCACGACGGCACTTTATACCGGCACAATATGCGACCTGATGGCCCCGACCTTCTACTAGTAGTCCCTCAGCACCTATGCTCAGCCGTCCTTCAACAGCTTCACGACGTTCCTACAGCGGGTCATTTAGGCGTCTCTCGCACATACGACAGTGTGTGTCGTCGGTTCTTTTCGCCAGGCCTATATCACGCAGTCCGCCGTTATGTAGCTGCTTGTGACCGCTGTCAACGCCGGAAAAAGCCATCACTTTTACCAGCTGGACTTCTGCAGCCAATCGACATCCCCATAGACCCATTTTCTCGAGTGGGTCTGGATCTTCTAGGGCCTTTTCCACTGTCCGCATCGGGGAACAAATGGATTGCGGTGGCGACTGATTACACCACACGCTACGCGGTCACACGAGCAATACCAACCAGTTGTGCAACTGATGTCGCTGCTTTCCTCCTGAACGACGTTATACTCGTCCATGGAGCTCCCCGCCAACTGCTCACCGACCGTGGCCGTTGCTTTCTGTCTCGTATAGTCGACGAGATCCTGCGGCTGTGCAACGTTCGTCATTCTTTCACGACAGCCTACCATCCACAGACGAACGGGCTTACCGAACGCCTTAACCGGACACTGACTGACATGTTGTCTATGTACGTTTCTGATGACCACCGTGACTGGGACATAACGCTGCCATTTGTGACATTCGCTTACAATTCGTCGCGTCACGGCACTACCTGCTACTCCCCCTTCTATCTTTTATACGGCCGTGAACGTCTGCTTCCTTTTGACAGCCTGCTCCCGTCTGTCACCACTGCCAGCTCATATGCTCGTGACGCCATAGCCCGAGCTGATGCTGCTCGCGTTGTTGCTCGCAACCGACTCGCAGCCTCTCAGCACTCCCAGAAACGTCGCTATGATTCCTGTCATCGCAACACCGAGTATTCTTGCGGCTCTCTCGTGCTGCTCTGGACTCAAGCTCGCCGCGTTGGCCTCTCGGAAAAACTTTTGCCCCGATATACAGGACCCTACCGTATTTTACGACAAGTGACACCAGTGACATACGAAATTGCGCCCTTGCATCCCGTCCACCATGCCTCTACACCACGCACCGAGACGGTGCATGTTGCACGCCTAAAACCGTACTACATGGACCCTGGTTTGGACGCTAGTACGCACCGGGACGGTGCTTTTCAGCCGCCGGGGCAGTGTCACATTAGGAGGTGCAACGCATAAGGAAAGAAGAACAACGCATACCCATAAGGAAAGAAGAAGAAGACTCTCGTGAGTTTTTGAGAGAAGACTTTCAACAGCGTCGGCTGGTGCCTACAGAGAACGTCCGTTGGAAAGCCTTGTCTTCGGTGTCCGCCCTCTGCTACAAGCTGAACTACCCCGTAACAATATTATCATCCATGATTCTCAGGAAGGTGACTGGGGCATTGTACACGCCGAAAGGCATTACGTTGAATTCATTTCAGACGTCGGGGGTGATGAAGCCTGTTTTCGGGTGGTCAGCGAAAGTCATCGCTACTTGCCTATAGCCGGAGCGTAAATCTGACGACGTAAAGAACTCCGCTCCTCGCAGTATTGCGCATTGTCAATTCGAGGTAGTGAATAAACATCCTTGCGAGCGATCTTAATCTGAAGGCGGTATACCACACAAAAGCGGATCGGGCCATCTTTTTATTTACCAGGACGACGTAAGTGGCCCGAGGGCTGTGAGATGGTTGTATGATTCCGCGTTAAAGCATATCGTCAAAATTTTGAGGGATGATGCGGCGCTCAGTGCGCGATAAGCGGTATGGTCGCTGGCGCAACGGAGCGTGCGTACCATTGTAAATTTCGTGAGACAGCTGTGGCGACTACCAAGGAATGCTGCTACACGTCAAAGGAAGAAGTGAAGCTTGAATCAGGGCTCTTATTTGGTCACGTTGAGCTTGCAGAAGGTGGGTAAGGATGGCTTGATGAAGGGCGTCGAAAGGACGTTCATCGCTCCTAGCCGCACAACACGTCAGGGTATCGATGTGGGAAAAACACGAGGTTCAGAGAACTCGCACGGTAGATCAGGGACCAGATCCTCAATGTAGCTGAGGCACCCGCCACGAAGAACAGCCGTCGGACAGGGAAACGGGTTGGTGGCATAGATGGCACAGCTGCCATCGGAAATCGCGAGAACGGCGAAGGGAGAAGCCGGTGATGGTGCGTGAGAGGAGGCGTCTATGGGCTTAAAGAGCACTTAAAGAGAGATCTGAGGTCGAATTAAGGTAAATTAAAGAAGAATAAAAGGGATGAATGTCGGCGTCTTTAGCTACAAGGAGTTTAGCAAGGTGCACAAGCGGACCGCACAGAGAAGTGTTACACACGCGGGAAAGCACAAATTCGGTACGGACACAATACAACCCCGCACTGTGGGGAGACAGAAAATCGTAAGCGAGGTTGACATCGAGAAAGCAGTCACAGAGCACAACGATATCGGCGATATACGCAACGCCTTTTATACAAACTCGTACGGTGCACACTGCCACGGGGTTGATGCACTGTTAACGGGCTGTACGAAGCGAAAAAGCAGAAAGCGGCATCGTGATGAGTTTTGTCGGAATTATTACAGTAATATTATTCGACATTTACTTCTAATACAACGAATATCTCTTCAAAATTTGTTATGCGCCATTATGAAGTTTATACTGCACAGCTTCGTTTGGGACGAGCTGTCAAATATGAGCAGTCAAATTGATTTCAACATTACGGTTGTGATCAAAGTCAAGCACTTCCAGTAACACACTTCAACGTTTTTATATCAAACCTACACGTTTGCAATAGATGGCATCTTATTGATGCCTCAAAGCTCACATTATTTCGTTTAAGGAATATCATAATCAAAAAGGTAGTTTCAGTCTATCAGTGGCTTTAAAGAAAAGTCAGCTCTGCTGAATGCAGAAAGCCGGGTTGCGTAAATTAAATAGATGTCAATTTAATTTTAAAGATAGCGCCAAATGCTGAATCGCAAACAAAACTTTCGAATGCGGCTGTTGTTTGCTGCTTCAATGGCTTGTGAAAATAAAAAATCAGAACGGCTATATAGTGGCGTGACGAAAAAGAGAATCTTCATACTTTCAGCACTGTCACGTTAAACATTCAGCCCTATATCCTCGTAGAAGGTAGTATTGATTTTTCAAGAAATAAACACTTCAGCAAAAAAGATATATCTTTTACTAACCCAGCAGATTGCTCTCCTGAAGAGAATCTTTTAGATTGTGACAATAGCGCAAATGAAAACAAACACTCCGAGGGCCGCATTTCGTGCCTCGAAGGCCAGACAAAGCACGAACACACATTGTGCTGCGTCATTCGAGCGCGCAATGTTGACATTGGTCTTCTCTCACATGCAATTTTTTTAGCACTCTCTTTAACATATCTTTTGCCATTTACATGAGCTTCCAACACTCTGCGGGATTACAATGCGTGCGCACGCCTCGACCACTTGCTGCTTATTCCCAGGCTAGCACACATCTTCAATTAAGAGATAAATTTGGGCTGGTCGTCACGAAATTATCGCAGTTGATTTTATGGATTCCGCCAAGACGCCATACCTTCCTTCGGCATAGAGAAAAAAATTATTTGCAGACTCTATCCGCTGCTGCAGCCGAAAGTGCAGCAGCCCGGCATTCTGCTATGAAGTACTTCTTTCAAAAAAAAAATTAGATGGTTTCTTTCTCATAAGAGGAGAACGGCGAAAACCTACCATCAAGTCGTTGTTCGAAATGTTGACTATTTCGGAGTGATGAGTCATGCCTAATCAATAATCCTTATATCTCATCATTAAGCATTTTTACTCGTTTCCAGTCAGGGCCATTCAAGTCGTCGCGATGCATATTGGCCGTTTATTAGTCATAATAAGCCATGCCAACTCATTGTAGTTACTACCACTCAAAGCGAAGCCTTTTTACTCATTCCCAAACAGTTTCGGCCACAAGTCGTCCTATTGCAGATTGGTCATTATTTTAATCATTAGAAATCATAATGAGTCATGCCTTGTCATTTTACTTATTTCCAATTGATTTCTGTCATATAAAGTCGTCGGTTGACATATTTCTCGTTTCGTATTCATGATGAGTCATGCTTATTTATTGTCGTTATTATAACTCATCGCTAAGCATTTTGCTATCATTACGAACTGTCGTTTGACAAATTTGTCGTTTCGTAGTCATTAGCCGCCATGATGAGTCATGCCTGCTCATTGTACTCATTACCACTCATGGCTAAGCATTTTTACTCATTTGCATTAGGTTGTAGTCATTCTAAGTAATAGTTTGCTATATTAGTCAACACGGCATTTGAAGTGATCATTGATCGTCATTATTATACATTCGCAACAGTGAGTAACTCCACCGATGTCTATTTACAACGTTTATTCATAACCTATCACCATAAATTGTTTTCATTCTTAATCCCCCTCCTCACATGTCCGCTATCTGCGAGTGACATATCAGCGCACAGATGCGACGCACAGATCACGCGCACATCTTCCGCGCACAGCTCCTGCGCAGATTTTCGCTACATAAGCCATCTAAAAAACCGGAGCATGAAACCCCAGACGCGAAATACAGCAAACTCCGCATGCCTAATGAGGTGAAAGGTGTCCGCGCTGTGACTGAAAGCTTGATGCCGAGCACGAGCCGGGGCACACCACGTGCTCCATGCTGACCAATCGCTGGCGTAGCGTCGCGGAGAAGCATCGCAGTACTGTGAAAGTTATCGGCAATTTCAGTATATCTAGAGACTTCAGTGGAGGTTGGTGGTTGCTCCTGGCTCTACGGGGCTGGGACGGTAGGTAACAGCCGCTTGCGGCAGAGGCCAGACTGCCACCATATTTAATAGACGGTTTACAAAAGTAGGTCTAGCAACCATGAGCGCCACGCTGATCCCGCGCTGGCGGCCATATTTTGTTCGCTCCATCGGTTCGCTTCGTGTCCGTTTGTCAGCGCTCGCCGTTCTGTTCGCGCTTATCACGTTTTAACCTAGTGTGCTGTGCTCGGACCTCTCTTCGGTCCCTGGCGGTTTCTGTTAGCGACGCCTAGAAGCGTATTTTCACAGCCGAGTCGTGCGTGGGCCCCTCCGCAATCCGTGTAGCGTGATCCCTATCCAGGTACAGCATCCAGAGTTCTGTAATGTGGATATTTTTTGGTCTGTGCGCCTTTGCTGTTTGCTTGAACGCCTATGAGAGATTATCGCGAGTTGGCTTTACCATCGCTCATCCCACTAGAAAGTACTTGGTTGGTGACATGAGCGAGGATGCATTTTATTTTATGATAAAAGGATTCTGCGCACTTTGACGTAATTTGGACTGGCGCTTACCACTTTCCTTCGCATGCCTTTGACGCAGTAGTTGGCATTAGTCTCGGAAATAATCGGGGCTGCGAAAAAAAAAACGTGCGTTGGTAATTTGTGCTTCCAGTGATTGAATTTGATTGGTGTGCGGTAGGCGATGATGAGTTAATTAAATCTTTGTAACTAATTGATCATTTGATAAAATAAAGAAACGAAAAAAAAAGGAAATTGGAAAGTAAGGGTTTAAAGGCATCAGAAAGAAAAACCAGTGCTTGGTGATGCTAAGGAAGAAAACTTAGAATGTGTAATTGATTAATTGAAATAATTGAAGATTGTGCTCAAAAGTGTCAAATTGCTCAGAATGGAAAGCCGATTGTTGCTGACGCATGCTTATTGGTGTATAAAAATATAAAACGTCAAATAAAATAAAAATAAAGAAATTATAGAAATATAACATAACATACATAACATAGAAATATAACATACATAACAACATATAACACACTACACTTGTGTGTAGTATGCTACTTTTGATGAATTCATATTTCGCTGCATTGTATTCTTTTCGCCCCTCCTGCTAGGGCCCAGTTAGGGCCTGCAGTATTTGGTAAATAAATAAATAAATAATTAAATAAAAGAGCTAAAATATAACACTTGAAGAAAGAAAACATCGTGCGTGTGTGTGTATGAGAGAGAGACACTATCGCGTTATACCTTTAACGGCGGAGCTTAAGTGACCCCCTAATTTTTCTATAACGATATTATATAATATAAATCTGATTTTATGAACACAGCCAGTTGCACAAAGCGCAAACAATTCGCAGTAATGTGAGTTGACTTTTCAAATTTATTTTTGTTTCAGCCGATTTCCTCCTCCTCCGAGTTCCTCGAAGCTTCTAATGTCAGCGCTTTTATATGAGATTATGACTTCAAATGTTTACTTTCTGACAGAGGGAATGAACAAGAAATCGACATATTTAAAAATTGCAGTCAATTTTAGGTACCTGTGAATTAGCGAACCATCGGGTGACTCGAAAAAACACACAAAAGTGAGGCGCACGCTTCGTTATTTTATCGGCCGCACTGGCAGGTATAAAACCTGAGCTGCGCGCTCTGGACGTGGACCTGTCGAAACGGGCTGCACGTGAGCATGTTACAACACACTAGTGGGATGTCATCTTTTTCTGCTTTTCTAGACGCCGCGGCTTTGGCAGCCGCTTGCTTTTGCAGCGTGAAACACGCACCTCGGGCGCACTAGACAACCGCATTGCTCTCTGCAGCGAGCACTACCATTTCGCACGACTGTGAAAAGTAGTTTCGATAATCATGCCCGTGCCTTAAATCCAATACACAATGGTAAAGCAACCTACGTACAAAATGTTTCAAAGAACGTATTTGCACAATAGCGTTCGTTATACATGCATTGCTCCTTCTCCTGTGTCCTCTATCGCAGCATAAGCTTATCTTTCAAGTTCACAAGGCTTCATAGCGCGCAAAACAACCTTGCTGTTTTAGGTGATAGCACATTTTGTGAGCTAGCTCCCAGTCAGAGGGACGTGCAGTAATGCTTTACATGATGCAAGTGACCAAAGCCGATTAGGACAGCAAACGAACGGTCGCATACACGCGTATACCTTGATTCCGTGCGCGTCTACGACGGTGCGCTGGCTGCAGAAGGGCACGCGACAACATGCTGGCATCATTCCGAATAGAGCTTGGAGCTAACAGCGACTGCTGTGATGTTAAGAAATGAAACAATCGCCTGTGAGCATTCAAATGCACCTTTCGGTGCATTCACGGGTTCTACGAAGGCGCACGTTAACAGCGTACTCGATGAGAGGCGCGGGCGGACTGAACAAAAATGGCCGCCGCACACAGTTTCTGTTTCTTTCACTAGATGGCGCTAACTTTTGTAAAGCCTCTAAGCTAGGGATAACAAAGTAGAAATTACGTGGGAAGGGATAAGAAGTACGGAGGATGTCAAAGTATGCAAAGGATTAAGACAAGGCTGCCCTCTATCACCGGTGCTGTTCATGCTTTATATGATAAACCTGGAACGGAGGATACAAGACAGTAACCTAGGCTTTAACCTGTCATACAGATTAGGTGGAAAGGCGGTAGAGCAGCGCCTCCCCGGTTTGATGTATGCAGACGATATTGTGCTGCTAGCTGAGAGTCTGGAAGAACTGCAAACTCTAGTTAAGTATTGCGGAGACGAAGGGGACGCTCTAGGCTTCAGTTTCAGCGCAGTTAAGTCGGGTCTGATGATTTTCAACGGCTCAACTGATCAGGGTCTTAAAATTCAAGGCCTTGAAATACCTAGAGTAGCAGAATATAAATATTTGGGGGTATGGGTAAACGAAGGATTGGCATACATTGGAAAGCATGAGCAATCACTTAAGGCCAAAGGGCGAAGGAATACCGGGATAATGAAGCATAAGGCATTGTGGGGATACAATAGGTATGAGGTATTGAGGGGTATTTGGAAAGGAATTATGGTGCCCGAACTTACTTTCGGAAATGCGGTTTTGTGCTAAAATCAGAGCTACAGTCGACATTAGAAACAAATCAGAGATCCGTTGGATGATTAGCACTAGGTGCCCACGGCAAAACTACAAATGAGGCGGTACAGGGAGATATGGGCTGAGCATCTTTCGAAGTACGGGAAGCTCAGAGTAAAATATTATATGAGGAACGTCTGAGGAAATTGAACAGTAACAGATGGGCAGCTACGGTATTTAAGTACCTGTACCTAAAAAGCGTTGACTCACAATGGAGGAAAAGAACTAGGAAACTAACAAGTAAGTATGCTAGTAACAAAGACGGAGAAATAAAGAGCATTAAGCAACAGGTGAAAAACACAGAAGGTAAAAATTGGATAAATTCGATGGAAAAAAAACAGTGTGGAAATATACCGAAAGTGGAAAATGCAGATCAGGAAGGAAGATTTCTTTGATAACTCAAGAGGCAGTGCCCTGCTTTTTGAAGCTAGATCAGGGTGCCTTAGAACACGCAGCTACAAAACGAAGTTTAACAATGGAGATGACGCATGTGCTGTATGTGGAAACTCCAGTGAAAGAATTGACCATATTATACTCGAATGCAATGGTATCCATCCGGAAGTTGATGCAGGCGCAATCACGGTTCCTGAAGCTCTGGGGTTTAGAGATAACAGTGGCCGGGTGAATAAACCGGCGGTGGAAACTAGCAAAAAAACGGCTGGAAGATTGGTGGCTTAAAAGCAGAGAAGTGACATACTGTTAGTAATGTAGGAGCAAAATTTAATAAATAAAATGATGGTTTAGTTAACCATTCTAAATCAATAATTAAGATATATGGAGAAAAATGAGCATGATAGCTACTGCTACCATTCCGTTTCAAAGGGGACGCTCCTATATTCCATCCATCCATCCATCCTCTAATGCGAAAGCAATACTACTCTAGGTTTCGAGCCTTCAGCGTAGCGTGGTGGTAGCCCCGTCTTACCCACGTCACGCTGTGACGTCACACCCCAAGTGACACAAAAGCGAGGTGGGCTCTCAACTCAAATGAGAGACCGATCTGGGGGAGGGTATAGTTTTTGATCTAGTTTGTAAGATTCTGTGATCTCATTGTATGTGATAGCGCAAGCGCCATCTTTATTCCCTTGCATTCGGGCTGTTCTACCACTGCCCGGTGGTAGAGATCTCGGGCCAGCAGGTGCGCAGCTTCGTTGCCAGGGACAGACTCGTGTGCTGGTATCCATATGATGAATATGCATGTTCTAGTAATGGGACTTGTAAGAAGAATCTTTTTGGACTCCTCTGAGATCCGTCCTTTTGCAAATTCCAGACAGTCGTTTTGCTATCGCTGATTATAGTTTTGGCCTGTGTACCAATGCATGCGCCGCTATTGCGACCTCTTCAGCTGTACTAATGTCACGGGTGCTTGTTGAGGCCGCAATTTTAGGTGCACCTTCTCCATTTACTATTGCCGAGACAGCTGCTCCGTGTCGTCCGCATAATGCGTCTACAAATTCAACTTCATCGGCTGCTTTGCGTTTTATTCTTTTAGCGATGGCTTTGGCTCTGTGTTCTCTGCGTCCTTTGTTGTAGCCTGGGTGCATGTTTCGAGGTAAGGGTGGTACCAGTATGTCTCCCCTTATGTTGGGTGGGATAGATGTTTTTGCCTGTGGGCCTCTGTCTGATTGGATTCCGGCCCAGTCTAGGATGGCTCTGCCTGTCTCCATCTGACTTAGTCTTTCCAGTTGACAGATTCTGACTAACCAACAATGAAGCACGCATCTGGTGGCGGTTACAAGCCGATAACTACATCTGCCCTGTCTGGGTTTTCTTAACACAGACCGGGGAGGAAGAGTATTCTAAATGCAAAAATTGCGGCCAAATAGGCACGTTAGATCATATAATATGGCAATGCGCCGATTCCCCAGGCGCTGGCATTAACATTGATAGAATAGAAGCCTGGGAGGTTTGGCTGCGGAGCGGAGATCTCACCATTCAGCGGCACGTGACCCGCCTGGCGGCTGAGGCCGTGACGAGGGCTTGTAACCTCACCTGACCTCAGCCTGCGGGTCCCTCCTGACCCGCTCCCCGGCCTCCGTGCCGGGGGCGGGAGATGAAGGGCTCCTTTTCGGTGAAAATAAAGTTTTTATTCATTCATTCCAAACTCAAGTGGTCGGCGTAGGGCGGTCGGAGCCGCGGCTCAGTTGGCAGGAGCTGCCAACTTGGGTCTCTCGTTTCACATTGGACGGTTATGTCCGAATCAGCCTGCTAGGACTCTGGCATTCACGTCACCCCCTATAACCCCCGCCGGAGTGGTGCAGTGGTTACGGCGCTCGACTACTGTTCCCAAGTATGCGGGATCGAATCCCGGCCCCTGCAGCCGCATTTCCATTGAGACAACGTCTACGGCGCTCCGTTTCGCCTTTATCGAAACGCAGCCGCCGAGGCCGGGATTCGATCCTGCTTCACTGGGCACAGTAGTCGAGCGCCGCAATCGCTGCGCAAGCCCGGCGGGGCCAGGCCTCAAGTGCCTCAGACATATATGCTTATCAGGTCTCTTTGGAAAGCCTGTCGCCTTTCAAAAAAACGCCTCCAAGTATAAAACTTGCTTTAGGTTCTGATTAATCATCTAGGTCCAATAGGCACGCCACACTCGCTAAGCGCCGCCAACATGATAGATAATTGCTCGCATCCCTTTTTAACGGGGTGATGCGTAGTGTGACGTAGATCAAAATAAGTTGAGTACTCAATATTTTTCAGGTTAATTGATTATTTCCTTCTGTGTAATTTAACACTACTCCCTTGCCCATTTCCAACAATCCTCGGTTCTCCACTTGCTTGCTTCTACTGTTTTGAGTCAAAAGCTTCATTGGCGGCGCTGCCACGATTTCGCCATGGCATCAATTTCTAGCGTGGTTGCACCGCCCTGTCTGCTTTCACTCACAACTTCTTTCCTTCCTACCGGCACGGTTCACGTGTCCACAAACCAATTGTGACAGATGCAGCGCCTTTGCTTTCCTATGTTTTACTTATAAAACGGTTGTGCGATGTCACCTCGAACAATCTTGAAGGTCAAAGACATATCCTTTCTTGTAATAAAATGTAGAATATAAAGGAAAAAATAAAACATTATTAGAGGTAGAATACACAAGAAACTTATGAATTTTGAACTGATTAGATGTGTGTGTGTGTAAAAACTTTATTCGGAGGAAGCTTTAGGTGCCCGGGGCAACCTCACGCAAACACTAGGTGGGCTCCTCATTACTGAAGCCCATTGGCGACCGCTGCGGCTCGGGCTTGGTGGAACAGGGCTTTCTGGCTTGCCAGATCGGAGCAGCCGAGCAGGGCTGCCCCCCAGTCGTCCCGGGTGGGGTTGGGTTTGGGGGTGTGGTTCGGAGTTGACTGATATGCCCACACCATATGGAAGATGTCCGAAGACTTCTTCGCACAGTGCGGGCACTTTCCTGCACAGGCAGGATCAGAGTGTTTTAAAACTGCCGGGCACAGCAGCGTTTTGGTGTAAAGGCGGAGGAGTGTGCGTTCCTCCACCTTTGTAAAGCCCTTACAAGGCTTAGGATAAATTGCATGGCCGAATTGAAATATTTCAGTAGTTTCTCGAAACGTGAGAGCCGGATTGGGATCGAGATCTGTATCATTAGGGTCTGAAGGCGTTGCCCGGAGAGTGAGCGCGCGGGCGGCGGCGGCGGCCCTTTCATTGCCTTCGAGGCCCATGTGAGGTGGAGCCCATACAATCGTTCGAGACCCGGAGGCCCCGAGGTAGTCACTGTTTTGAAGGATGCGGTGCGCAAAGAGAGGAATGTACCCCTCTTTAATATTTCTGCAGGCCCCTCTCGAGTCGGTAATGATGACTCGTGAGTCCTTGTCTGCGGCGGCTAACGCGATGGCAACTTCTTTCGCATGTGTTATGTCTTGAGCTCGGGACGTTAGGCCATTAACCTTGAATTTTTTGATGGACGATTGCGGCTGTGTACCACCCCCCATGGTGAGGGCCGGAGGCGTTCACGTAGAAAATTCCGTGTTTGCTCCCATAGTGACGGCCCAGTACCTCCGCCCGCGCAAGGCGCCTGCCACTGTGGTCGTCACGTGTCATGTTGGCCGGAAGAGGAGTACGTGCAGGGCGTATCTCCACATTTCAGGAATGCCTGCGCGATCTTCACTAAATGCTGTATGGTGGATGTGTAGTCGGGCTAATAGGCGGCGTCCCGACGGCATTTTTGATAGTCCTGTGTATTGATTAGTCAAGTGCGCCTCTCGGAGTTCCGCGAATGTGTTTATCATCCCCAGGCCCATAAGACGCTGGTTGGATGTGTTCATCGGGAGATCAGGGGCACGCTTGTACATCTTTCCGAGAATCACTTCGAGGGCGTTCTCATCAAACCTACGCAGGTGGAGGTAAGGAGTCGAGTAGAGTACTCGACTGGTCAAGAATGCATGCGCCAGCCTCAAAACGTCTGTGCACCTAACCCCCCGCGTTTGTTGGAAACCCGGCGCACCATCCAGCCCACCTGGTCCCCCACCTTGCGCAGTTTTGCTAGTGTTGTATCAGCCCGTCGATGTTTGTGGATAAGGAGACCAAGGACTCTAATCTCATCGTGTTCGGGTACCGTCCGCTGGCCAGGGATAGTTCCATTTTTGTGGTGCACTTAGGCGACGGGCGAATGTGCACAAATTCGGACTTGGACGGGGAGTATTGAAGGCCGTAGCGACGGGCGTAAGCGTCTGGGATCTGCGCCGCTTGCTGCAGGTTGGCCTCAATGTCTCCAACCAATCCGTGTTCGGCCCAGATGGTTATGTCGTCGGCGTACAGCGCTTGCTGGATGCCTTCGACCGTCGCCAACCCAGCCAGCCGGGAGTTTCATCATGGCCAGATTGAAAAGTAATGGCGAGGGGACCGCGCCCTGTGGGGCGCCCCGTGTTCCCAGTTTATATGGGCCGTTTTCTTCGTCTAGTATTCGGATGGAAGATTGCCGATCTCAGAGAAACTGCTTGATGTACTGAAATGTGTTATGTCCACAGTTCGCCTGGGAAAGATGTTGCAGTATTATTTCTTGTGTGACATTGCCGAAAGCCCCCTTCAAGTCAACGGCGAGTACTGCCTTATCATTGAAGGGATATTCGACAGGGTTGAGAATTTCTCGGTCGAGTTAGAGCAGAACATCCTGAGCAGACCTTTGCGGGCCAAAACCGAAAATGGTGTCTGCGAATGTATGTTTATTTTCCAGAATCTCAGACAGCCTGTCCCGCACCATGGTCTCCATCAGCTTTCCCGCACAAGACGTGAGGGAGATGGGGTGGAGGTTGTCTGTGTTTATGGCTTTGCCGGCTTTCGGAATGAAATTTATCAGGGCGGTCTTCCATTCAATTGGTAGAGGTGCCTCACCACGCCAGATCGAGTTGATGAAAGCGAGGAGGGTTTTGTAGGCGGGGTCGGGAAGATTGGCAAGCAGTTTCACTGTTATCTTGTCCCGACCCGGTGCCGTTCCTCGTTTCATATTTAGCCAGGGCCGCCTTCAGGTTGTGCAACTGGAACGGTTGATCCAGATCCGCGTTTTCTGAACCTGCATACGAGTACGTGGGTCCTAGGGGTCCTTCTTAGTGCAAAGATACTGGTCGCGCAGTTTGCATGCTAGTTTTGATGTTTTTCATCGAAACTATGAATAGCTCGTTGGAGATGTTTTTTGTCTCGGCGCGGGTTTGACTCGGGTCAATTAGGGCACGGAAAAGGCGCCACGTGCTCCGGCTTGACATTTGTCAGGCCGCCTTGTTGCAGCGGTTGACCCAGTTCGAGTCAGCGAGTTGGGCCGCGTACTCTGCCGCTCGCTGAATGAGCTCGGCGATACGAATTTTGAGCTCTTTGTTATGTTTTTGGCGGCGTCATCTGCGAACGAGGCTGTGCCGCGCTTCCCAAAAGTGCAGAAGGTGGTTGTCCACCTCTGGAGTGGCCTCCGAGAGCTGAATTTGTGTTTCCACCGAACGAAGATGTGTAACCAATCCTTGTGCCCACGCGTGGTATCCTTGTTCGTGGATAGAGGCCGAATTGATGCAGCTTTGCCGGAACTTATTCCAGTCGGGTAGCCGAGCTTGTGCGTGGGGTCTTGCCAGTGGTTTAGTTCTTACAGTGGTATTGATAAGGCAGTGGTCACTACCGAGGGTTTTCTCGGTGTTGATCCATTCTGCGTGTACAATGTTTTTAGTAAAGGTGAGATCCGGGCATGTATCCCGGGTAACTGAATTACCCATCCGCGTTGGATATGCAGGGTCAGTGTGAAGAGTCAGGCCCAGCGTGGACGCGAGTTCCGCTAGCTTGCGTCCCCGCTTCTCTTCACGCACGTATCCCCAGAGTGCACTGTGGGCGTTGAAATCACCCAAAATCACCAGGGTGTTCCTGCCCGCAGCCTTTAGAGCGCGGTTAAAGAGTGCTGCGAACGTTAAATTTTTGAGTCTTGGGGAACAGTAGATGTTGAGTACGTGGAGCGGTGCGTCTTGTTTCTTGAGCGGAAGAAGTGTCACCATCACGTAGGAATATTTAGTGTGAAGTTCTAAGTCAACTAGAGTAACCGTATCATTTTTATGCACGAAGACGCAGGAAGAGGGGTTCTGCTGAAACGGGATGTAATTTGTAAGGGTGACGCCACTCCCTGGATCCTGGAGGGCAACCACCGCGGGAAGAGAGTCGAAAGTTGAAAGGTAAAGTCGGAGATCCGCCTTCTTTGCGCGAGAACGGAAGCCCCGACAGTTCCATTGGACAATTTGGATGGGGGTGGCCGAATTGGTTCTTGGGGAGGGCCTGATCTTAGGGCTGCTCGCCATGGTCATTTAAGCTGAGGAGGGGTTGTAGTGACGCGGCCCCGGAGCCAACACTCGCGAGAATGGGGGCATCTTCCATACCGGAGAGCGAGCAGTTGTCGTCATCGTCTACCTCAGGGGTGCGTCTAGAAGTTTTGTTAGGACGGCCGGGTAAGGGACCGCCGGGCCTGCGCGAGGAGCGCAAGGAATGCACAATTCGTTTGGCAATCATCGCGGGGATTGTCTCTTGCAATTTGGAGATGGCGTCGACCAT
>JAJIZL010125092.1:118220-149776 GCA_023969395.1 Amblyomma maculatum
TCCGGGGTATGCACAATGATGATGTTTTGTTCTCGTGAGGGTAGAACGGAGACGGGGCGCGGGCCCGTTTCAGCCAGAGGTACGCCGAAATGGCAGTGCCGTAGCCGGTTTCCGTGAACGCCTCGTGAAGAGAAACACTTTCTCTGGGCTTTATGACTATAACGTAGTCTTCGGGAGTCGGTTTGGGCATTGGACGCGGCTTCCACTTCGAGAACGCCCTGTCCTTGCTTCCCGTGGCGCACGTCGCGGAAGCGTTCATGTTTCCGACCGACGAAATGACGGCCGGGGCGGCGCCGAACGCCGCCATCTGGGCTTTGTCTTGGGAGCGGCGTGCAGCCGCTTGAAGTAAAGCTTGACCCCGAATTTTCGTGATAACCGTCGAATTTGTGTCTTCGGTGGTGGGTACCGAGGTCCACAACATTACCTCAGGGTCGTAGCCGCATATTTGATCCGCGGAAGTCGCCATTTTGTCCTCGGGGGGCCGAGTCCGCCAGGCCAGGCATCGGCGACGCCGTTAGGCTTAACGACGGCGCCAACGTGGTCGGTCAAAAAATGGCCCTAGATTTGAAGAAAATCGGCCTACCTGGACGACTTTTGTATCCAGTTGTTCCGCTTGGTTTTTCGGATCGATCAATGCCAGTTTTGCCGGGGTAGGATGATTTGGGACGCGGCCCCAGCCGCAAATTGGCGGAGCCGAAACACACGCGTCTGCTCACGTCGCGCGCTCGCAGCCCCCCTAAAAACTGATTAAGTGTAGGTGCCCAAAATTCTGTGGAGTCAACGCTCCTTCTTTTCCCCAAAACCTCATTTGAATAAAAATTATGAAAAATCGCGGATTGTAAACCGGTGTTAAGCAGGCCATCACTGCAACACAGCGTTCGCTCTATCCCTACGTTCAAGGAATGCTAGAACTCCCTTAAAGTTCACATAATTTAGCGTATCATGGACGTCCCGAAACCCCAAACGCTTCTCTATTCTTTGCATCGTCGTCCTACACTGGTGGTTGAAGTGCGTTACATTCTATAAAATGTTCAATATTTCAACTGCTTAAAGGCAGCAGCAGCAAATGTCATCTGTGCTATCAAATGTTGGCCGGTAAAATTTTGCTCTCTGACCCGCCGTGGTGGTGCAGCGGTAAGGTGTCCGAGTACTGTGCCGGAGTTCCCGGGTGCGATCCCGGCCGCTACGGCAGCGTTTCGATGCAGGCGAACAAGGTGGCGTCCGCGTGCTGTGCGATTTCAAAGCACATTAAAGATCCGAGGTGGTCGAAATTACTCCCTAGCCATCACTAAAACTCCCCTTTCTCCCTTCCCACTTTCACACCCACCTTCCTCCCTTCCCTTACTTTGCGATTCAGGTCTTCACAGAACTAGTGTGACAGATGCTGCGCTTTCCCTTCCTGTGAACCAATTACTACTTACTATTTCGCCCTCAAGCTCCCAGCCCTCGCCTCAAAAATAAAACACTACCTTTGGAATTGTCAAAAAAACTTTTCTTTCGAACTTTGGTCTTAGCCGCCCTATAGAGTTCCATCGTAGGTTTGTCCAGCATTCTCTTTTGCCAATGGTTGTGTGCGTGTGTGTGGAACAACTTTATTTGGAGGAAGCTTGAGGTACCCTAGGCAACCTCACGCGAACACTAAGTGGGCTCATCATTACAGGAGCCAATTGGCGACCGCCGAGGCTCCGGCTCGGCGGACCACGGCCTTCTGGCTTGTCAGGTCGGAGCAGCCGAGAATGGCTGCCTCCCATGTCCTCCCGGGTGAGGTTGGGTTTGGGGACGAGGTTCGGGGTTGACTGGCATGCCCACAACATATGGAAGATGTCCGAAGACTTCTCCTCATAGTGCAGGAATTTTTCTGTACAGGCAAGATCAAAGTGTTTTAAAACTGCCGGGCAGAGCAGCGTTTTGGTGTAAAGGCGGAGGAGTGTGCGTTCCTCCACCTTTGTAAGGCCCTTATAAGGCTTAGGATAAATTGCATGGTCGAATTGAAATAAATCAGTAATTTGTCGAAAAGTGAGAGCCGGATTGGGTTCTGGATCGGTAAAGTAAGGTTCTGAAGGCGTTGCCCGAAGCCCATGTGAGCTGGAGTCCATACAATCGTTCGAGACGTGGGGGCCCCGAGGTAGTCACTGTTTTGAAGGATGCGGTGCGTAAAGTGAGGAATGTACCCCGGTTTAATATTTCTGCAGGCCCCTCTCGAGTCAGTGATGATGACTCTCGAATCCTTGTCGGCGGCGGCTAACGCGATGGCAACCTCTTTCGCATGTGTTACGTCTGGAGCTCGGAACGTTGGGCCATTAACCTTGAATTTTTTTATGAACGATTGCGGCTGTGTACCACCCCCCATGGTGAGGGCCGGAGGCGTTCACGTAGAAAATTCCGTGTTTGTTCCCATAGTGACGGGCCAGTGCCTCCGCCCGCGCAAGGCGCCTGCCACTGTGGTCGTCACGTGTCATGTTGGCCGGACGAGGGCGTACGTGCAGGGCGTATCTCCAGATTTCAGGATAGCCTATGCGATCTTCCCTAAATGCTGGGTGGTGGATGTGTAGTCGGGATAATAGGCGTCGTCCCGACGGCGTTTTTGATAGTTCTGTGTATTGATTAGTCAAGTGCGCCTCTCGGAGTTCCGCGAATGTGTTTATCACCCCCAGGCCGATAAGGCGCTGGTTGGATGTGCTGATCGGGAGATCGGGGGCACGCTTGTACATCTTTCTGAGAATCACTTCGAGGGCGTTCTCATCAAACCTGCCCAGGTGGAGGTAAGGAGTGGAGTAGAGTACTAAACTGGTCAAGAATGCATGCGCCAGCTGCAAAGCGTCTGTGCACCGTAACCTCCCGCGTTTGTTTGGAAACCCGGCGAACCACCCGGCCCACCTGGTCCCCCACATCGCGCTAGTGTTATATCAGCCCGTCGATGTTTGTGGATAAGGAGACCAAGTACTCTAATCTCGTGTTCGGGTATCGGACCGCTGGCCAAGGACAGTTCCATTTTGGTGGTGCACTTAGGCGACGGGCGAATGTGCAGAAATTCGGATTTTGACGGTGAGAACTGAAGGCCGTAGCGGCGGGCGTAAGCGGCTACGATCTGCGCTGCTTGCTGCAGGTTGGCCTCAATGTCTCCAACCGATCCGTGTTTGGCCCAGATGGTTATGTCGTCGGTGTACAGCGCGTTTTGGATGCCTTCGACGTTCGCCAATTGAGCCTGGAGTTTGATCATGGCCAGATTGAAAAGTAATGGCGATAGGACCGCGCCTTGTGGGGTTCCTCTTGTTCCCAGTTTATATAGGCCGTCTTCCTCGTTTTGTATTCGAATGAAAGATTGTCGATCCGAGAGGAATTGCTGGATGTACTGAAATGTGTTAAATCCACAATTCTTCTGGGAGAGATGTTGCAGGATGATTTCGTGTGGGACATGGTCGAAAGCCTCCTTCAAGTAGAGGGCGAGTACTGCCTTATCATTGAAGGGATACTCGGCAGGGTTGAGAATTTCTCGGTCAAGTTGAAGCAGAATATTCTGAGCGGACCTTTGCGGGCGGAAACCGAACATGGGGTCTTGGAATGTATGTTCAGTTTCCTGAAATCCAGACAGCCTGTCCCGCACCATGGTCTCCATCAGCTTTCCAGCACAAGACGTGAGGGAGATTGGGTGGAGGTTCTCTGTTTTAATGGCTTTACTGGCTTTCGGAATGAAAGTTACCAAGGCGGTCTTTCATTCAATTGGTAGAGGTGCCTCACAAGGCCAGATCGAGTTAATGAAAGCGAGGAGGGATTCGTAGGCGGGGTCGGGAAAATTGGCAAGCAGTTTCACAGTTATCTTGTCCGTTTCTCGTTTAATTTTGTCCAGGGCCGCCTTCAGGTCGTGCAACTAGGAACTGTTGATCCAGATCCGCGTTCTCTGAACCTGCATACGAGTACGCGGGTCCTCCGGATTCGTGCTTAGTGCAAAAATTCTGGTGCATGCTAATTTTGATGTATTTCCATCCAAGCTGTGAATATCTCGTCGGAGATGTTTTTGTTTGTCGGCGCTGGTTTGCGTCGGGTCAATTAGGACGTGGAAGAGGCGCCGCGTGCTCCGGCTCGACATTTGTCTGGCCGCCGTGTTGTAGCGGTCTACCCAGTTATTTTAGGAGAATTTTACTATTTGTTTCATGGTGAGTTTTCTATCGTTTTCTTGATCATTACGTTCGAATTTATTTCTAAGCCATCGAGGTCTTGCCATATATTTCGCATAAATACTGCCCCAGCGTATACCTGAAAATCTTTGCCACCCAGCTCTTCTCAATCATAGAGGCTGCGTTCAGCGCCCACGCGGCTAGTTCCTCGTCCCTCTCATGAAGGCTCCTTCCGCGTCTCAGCAGGAATGCCGTCTGCTAGCGGTGTGTCGCTGAAGGTAGAGGCGGGACTTGGAGCTCCTAATGGGGATTACCAATTCTTTTGAGGCGGAAACATCAAGAAAGGGATCGAAGTTTTTTTACACAAACCATGTACATTAATTCAAGGAGATAATTTTTCGTGATGAGATTCCGTGAGTAACAACCTAGTGCGTTGCGTAGACAAGAATCAATCCGCCATCAAAAACTATCAAATTAGTAGTAAAAAAATATAGCTTTCGCTGTCTTTTACTATGCTGACGATTTCACTGCTAGGTTTATGCTATACAACAGCCTACCCGGATTACCGCTACATATTCTTAGAACTTTAAACTGTTGTGGCTATAGCATGAAGGAAAACAAACTGTACAGGCCTGCTACAGCCTCTGTAGATGAGCCAGCTCCGCTGCCTCTTCCGGACAGAACTGAAAAATTAGAGAAGAAAGAAAAAGAATATGGAGAGGAAGACGGGCGCCGACACAGCCATCGTCCACTACCTAAGCGGTGGTGGACCAAAGACATGAACAGCAACAAAAAGGGGAAGAAAAACACATGACGTTCCGGAACCTACTTGGTTCCTCCATCAGGCGTAACTGCAAGCGAGTTCTTGGTGGTGGGTTCGGTGGTTTATTAAAATATGCATAGAGGAAGTAAAGGAATGTTGCCGGCCGCGGCAAATGGTATCTAATATCTTAAGTACCTAAGCTGCGGATGGCGTAAAGAAAAGGGACAGGATATAAGAGAAATGCAGCTTGTCTTTTTTTTTAATCCAGCGATTAGTAATCCGCCGGGCCAATGAACGTAGCCCGTGAATGTAAGATAGGATGAGGGAGGGGAAGTGGACGCAGAGGGATCGTGGGTACCGGTATATATTTCCTTGCGCCTACTATGATGCCAGCAAGCTTCCAATGAGCGCGGCTCTATGGCCAGCACAGTGCTTTGTTTTTCAAGACTTTCAAGAGTTGGAATGTATCGCAGTGTACGCCGACTGCGCTACGGTCTCTTCTCGTTTGTCTGACGTCTGCCTTGTGCTGCTCTCTTCGTTAGGGGAATTTCTCTCTTTTGTATACTGAGGGGAAAATTATTGGGTCTTGGACGGGTGCCGTTCTTCGTTATATTTTGCATTTCCCATAAAATTGCTGCTGCATATCTTGTATTTTGTAAAAGGCACTCAATCTGTGCAATCATCGCTTCAAAGGTAAATATAAAAAACATAAGCAGCATGCCCTGCTACGGATATGCAAAGAACTATTTACGGTGCCTTTATCCAACGTCATATGTCGTTCCTTCTCGCAAAGCCGTAACATTTTGTTCCAGGAGGCAAACTCATGTAAGTATATTGCAGCCTTCAACGCAGCAGTGTGTCCGGTTGTTTTATGCAGCATTTTTGATCGAGAAATGGGCGCAGAGCACATTCGTGACGATGCGCACAGCACGGCACAGCATAGCAGGCGCCGTCGTCTTCTCTAGACGCCATGACAGGGACGCGCTCGCCGCTGCAAGTGGTGTCCATGTCGCTCCGGAGGTCCCGTTGAGCTCGCTGTACCAGACCTTGCTGGTCTTCGCAGTGGTCACTGGAAAAGTCTCCCAATGCTCCACTCTCAGGTTTCCTATTTTGGGGACCAAGTCTATGTTTTGACAGGCCCATGTGATGTGTTATAGTGTGGATTTTTGTTGTAAGAATAAATCCATAGAAACCATTAACATCTTATATTCGAATGTGATGGTATCCATCCGGATGACGCAACAAGCGCACTTACTCTTCCTGAGGCCCTGGAGTGTAGAGATACCAGCGGTCACGTGAATAAATCTGCGGTGGAAGATAGCAAAAGTGATTGGAAGATTGGTGGCTTAAAAGTAGAAAAGGGACTTTATGTTACTAATGTAGAAAAAAAATTCAATATTTTAATTTTACGTGTCCTGCTACTCCCACCTCTTTATTTTCTTTTTCATGTGGGTGACCACCGCGTCTTGGTTCATAGAGGTTCGTACCAAAGAAAACATTTTTCCCCTCTTTGCCCTGCTTCTAAGTTTCTATCCCTTCCTTGTTTTTCGTCTCCGGACGCCAAAGCGCTCTTAAACGCTGCCAGTGAATGTCGAGTTAGCCCAACCAGGACAAGTCCCTTTGTGAAACGTTGGCTTGTCTTTCGAACTGAGGCTCCCGCTCAACGGTATTTAATACTTTTTTCATATTACGTTGCCATGTTCTTCTCGTTGTACCCTGGATTGGCTTTTGCAGCAGATTTATTAAATAAAGTTTGTGAACTTTGCATATTTCATATGCACTTCTATTATATATCTAAAAGTACCGTAATATCCCATTTCAAAATACAACCGCTGCCAATGAAAATTGACGTTAACTTTATAATAGTGCCATTCTTCACTACAGCTGTCAATCAGAAGCACCTTCGTTTGCGTTCGTGTATGGGAGGTGTTTCTACAGGCAGCGAGAGGACCAAATCTAAGATCATATATTACGTGCAGTGCTAGCAAATTCCAGGCCCACAGAGGTTGCATTTAGTTTCCACACCAAACCGAATCCCGAACTGAATCAAACGAAAGACGCAGTATGTTCAGCTTAAGGCTCTGAGTTCAAAATATGTGGGTATAAGGTCATTCATGACCGCGGCACATGCGACTATATAGAAGAAGAACCAAACTTATCGGTGCTACGGGACGACGACCCTTCTTATCCTTTAAAGGTAAGAAAAAAAGATAACAAAGAAAAAGAGTACGGCGAAGAAGCATTAGAAAAGCATTCCAGCAGAGCATGTAAGGTATATCTGCGCCCGAACTGTCTTTAGTACGTTTATGTTCGCTCTTAGTTCGCTCCCTATCTGCAGTTCAGCAGATGTTATACTTACGATTACTATGTGAAACTACATAATAGTACATTAGAGCGGATTGTCAGTTGTTCAACGTTACTCTATAGTCGTTATAAATTTTGAATAGCTTCATGTTTCACTTAAAAATAGGTGGTAGCGACGTTTGTTAAACATTTGCAGTACAAATACACTAAACGTTGATGACAGAAAGCCCTAGTTGTGTGCATGTTCACCGTCTCACGCCTATGAAAATATAAACCGTAATTGCTGCTATCGATCTCATTACCTCAATCGATCGGTGAAATGTTTGCTTTCTATATGTGTTTTGTGCTGACTAATTGCCAAAAAAATATTTCAGTTCGCAGGAAAGATGATCATTAAAATGTTGGCAAGACGCAAATCAAGGTGGAAAATCGAAATTTGAAATTTTTTACCAATAACTAAACAAACAGAAGTAAGTGTGCTCCCAAATGAATAATGGAAGCCTGCTTTTCGCAATACAGCGAAAGAACATAAATATTAATTTCAATTTTATTAATGAATGCTTACACCTAGCTGCTCATGGCAGCGAAACGTTTCACGGCGCAGCGCAAAACAGTTTTATCAGGCAAGTGAGGTCATTGATCATGTTGAAAAGAGAGCAAAAAAAAAATAGAAGACACAGCACATGCGCTGACAAGCTTTGCTGTTCAGCGCTTTTGTTTTGTTTCTCATTTTAGTCCTGTTTCAGCGCTGCTTTCAACATGTTGCTTGTGGAAATACACGGTCATCCTTTCTACTAAAAAAAAAGAAAACAAAACTGGCCACATCATTGTTCGAGCTGGTGCAACAGTTCCGCATAGATAAGACAGCAATAATTCTCCGCACAATGAGCTTTTCCACTCAACTGTGAGGTCTGGCAGTCAACACATACCCACTTTTGTAATTCCCTGATAACAAAAAGGAACTAAAGGAATTGCAACCTAGCAGCGAGTTACACCTCATAAAACTTCCTTCATCAAGCCTGTTGCTGCGCCAGTCACACCTCTTTTCAAGCATTGCGTTTTAGAAGAACAGAAACAGATCCCGCGTAGAAAAAAAAGAATGGTGCCGGTGTAAGCCTAATTGCTGCTAATTTATTTGGAGCCCTACGTAATAGCAAGGAAGATTACACCACCAAATAATAATTGAAATAATTCTGTATTCATAGTCTGCACACTAAAAACCATTCGAAAATGACGAAAAGCCACGAATATGTGTTACCGCCAAATACACAATCAGCCCAAAGTACGCAGAGATATATACATCATCATCATCATCAGCCTGATTATACCCGCTGCAGGGCGAAGGCCTCTCCCATATTTATGTGTAGGTTAATGCGCTGTGCGACAGAATTTCATCGGTGAGAAAAAATGGGAAAAAACAAAGAGGAGATACGAGTTAAGCGTTTCTTTTCAGGCTATGACACATTTCTCTGTTCTTCTTGCGTGATCTGCGAAGCTACTTGCCTAATCAGTAGTTTTTGTTATTCCTCCCTATATCGTCCCGCACATACTCATCTGCATACAGTCCTAAGATACCACAACATTTGAAAGACCATCTAAGGTAAATATGAACTCCACTTCACACGAAGCCGTGCCTGTGCGGCCAAGGGTAAATGTGTCTAAGGTGGTATTTGATAATCCCAGTAAAACCGAAATCCAGCTTTACCAATTGGTTTTAACAACCAACAATCCAGAGCGCGGCCATGTCACCTGGCCAAGTTCCATCTACGACAGCTTTGCGTGTCGTTTATCAGTCACGATGTGGACGCCGGGAACGCTGACGCTGGATTTTCTAGATAACCTCAAATTTAATCTTATTGTTTAAAATGTACGAATAGCCGAGCGCTTCGGTCAGTCTTGTAAGAATGCGAAAAAAATCTATATTTTCGGTCAACCATATGAGAATTTTCTCACAATAAATTACATCGTCTGAGCGCATTAATATAGGTTTCTGTCCAGTTGTGTGACGTTTATTTTGCGTCATGCACCACACATCTAGGGAGCATTTAAATGTCAGTGCGCTCATTCATTCGCCTTACAGCAGCGACTAAGTGGTTAGAGCGCTAGACTGTGTGTGGAGCAAATCCTGGCCGATGATCCTCCTTTACAATGGAGGCGAAAAAATGGCTGTGGCTTAGCTCGGCTGAGTCCGGTTATGCAAGCGGGGCTGTCTGGGAACGTGCATGGCTGCATGCGAATTCATCAAAGAAACGCAGCCCAAGCACTTATTCTAGCGCGAAACTCCTCCATGGCTGTCTCAATCAAGGACACCACAGCCGGGTCTTGACGACACAAAATGGTCGAGGGTATTTTGAAAGCGGAGATTCTAAGAGGCGAGACAGCTGTGCAGCAGTGGTGATGGAGGGAAAGGGCAGGCAGGGGCCTGGAAGGCGGTGTGGCATTGTATCAGGCAATGTTGTTTATTTGGGGAGATTACAAATAGTTTGCGAGATACGTGAAGAAGCGCGCTCCGCCTCCACGCGCGGCACATGCGAAGTGCGGCGCAGGTTCCTCAAGCCGCACTTGGGTACTGATTCCCGGCGGCGATGTCCTTGTCTAGAGAAGGACATATATTATGGTGAGGCTACAAAAAAAATAAAATAAGGTGCCTCTGCCCGTGCCACTAGGTATCTATAGGAGGACAGTAAAGCTTTCGCTTTAGAAGCAGATGTCCTCTACTGTGAATTGCGTATTGCATATTGAAAAGTCCAAGGTCGTCGCAATTTCCGGCGACACCTCATAGCTTGAAACATTTTGGGACATTACAGTATAAATAAAATATTTATCAAAAAGTATTTATCAAAAAACTAGAAATAAGGTTGCTGCGTTGAGAAAATGCCTTAACCACAATTCGTAGTCTGGGCGCGGCACGTGCAAAGATACTTATTTCAAATGCGCACTAACTTAAAAATGAAGGCAGTATTGAGCTCCATAATGATGATGTGATAGAGTAACAGGGTTGTTTTGTGCTTGCGGTGTTCTGGGTAGTTTCGTATTATATACTCTGAAGAATGCTTCGAAATTGAAAATGCTGTAGCTACGCAGAAGCATTGCATCAGAACGCAAGCTCCACACTTAGAAAATAAAGACAAAGTGAACTTTGTGCTGCTTGCTGCAAAGTGCAGGAGCAGTGGCCAACATCAGGGCGGTTCCGTAGCCAAGGCATGCCGGCGAGGCTACTATTTTCTTAGAACAAATCTCTATAATTGCACACATAACAGCAAACATTCAAATGATAGCATTGTAGGTGAAGGGACACACCACGAACGATTAAACCCGACTTGTTGAATATATTAGCCGGCATGAATAAGTTTGCCGGTGTTTAATAAAAGTAACGTGAGTGACCCGCAACGTAACAGTTGCTGATTCTAATACTGATGAAATGTGTTTTTTTAAGTCTTTAAAAGCGGAAATCTCTCACGTTACAAACCGAATTTTTTAGACGTGTGAAGGGGGGGGGGGAGACTTCAAGACAGTTAACTGGCATTCCCCGGTTTTTTAAATCTCTTTCATCCCATACATTCATTATGACGTCACGTTTCAGATAGCCTCATAGGTGGCATGAGTTTCCGTGCGCGACCGCCGTGCGTTCTCGTAGAACGGCAATTTCAACGTTATCCAGATAATAGCATCTGTTCTCCTCTACTGTTTCGGGCAGTAATGCGTTGCGCTTTAGTATTTCTGCAGCGCTAAAGCCAAATAGGCTCGATAATCTGATTTTTCCTATAGATTAGACCACGGCGCGTAAGGGTAATATGAAGGTCGTCATTTTAAAATCGCAGTAGCACTATCTATAGGCGCCGCAGTGAGACAATGACTCTGGACTGCCAAAACTGATGGCCACGCTTTACGTAGCCTTTACGGTTTTATGTTTGTTTGATGCTTTAAGGAGTGCATTTGGTAAAATAGTCGACCATTAGTTGCAGCCTACAGGCAAGGTTGTTCTCCACATCTCGCGATGGCAGGGGAATGCATTACCATTCTTATATGGAGTGAATGGTTCGATTAAGCGCATGTACGTTAACTTTATGTGCAAACATATTGCGGCTGTGACGGTTTCAATTAGATTTACACGCCTTTTTAACTTCACATGGTGTATACAAAAATATGTTGGTACTCGGCGCTAAAAGGGGGCGGCGTGTTGCACGTACGTGTAATGACATCCCATTTGGGCTAATACTCGAGTTTTTCCGTTTTATTTCTGCAGTGTAGAACAAAGAATTAGCATCAGATCAACGGCACTGGAGCTACGAGGAAGTGTTATCTGTTACAAATTCTCGCTGGCATGAAATTGATATGATATGGAACAAGAACCCTTCACGAAATTCCGCGTGACTGGTTGGTGCTGTTTATTGGAAGAGAACATGAATGCCAAGCCGGCGGCAGTTGTTAAAAAAAATGGCCCTTCCTCGTTGCTTCAGCTGGACTGATCTAATCCCATTTCTTGATTCAACCCTGCTGAAACAAAAATGAGACATCACGGAACCTGTGCAAATGCGGCGTGTTTACTCTAACTAGCGGCATGCCGCCGGCTAGTGAGGCCCAGGCTCGCGACAGACGTTTGTAGGCGCCAAGCGAAGGTAATATATATTGCGTACAGCAAGGCTTTTGCATGTACCTGGCATAATATTGGATGTGCAAATTAAATTTCCCAAGTCACATTCGCAGTATTTTTGTACACAAAGGTACCACGCGCTTAATCGAACCATTCGCTACATTTTTGGAAGCTTTGCTTGCCCCTGATAACGCGCGATGGGCGGAAAAGCTTTGCCCCTGATGCTGAAACTCACTATCGATTCGTTTACAACTGGCCGTCTCGAAAACGTAAAAAAAAAAAGAGTACAAGCCCTAGGCACACAAATAGTCGCCTGGCTTGCGAGTGTACATTCTATGTTTCGCCGCGGCACCTATAGATGGTGTTGCAGAGCTCTAAAACTGGTTCGAAGATGTCAAAGTATGCAAAGGATTAAGACAAGGCTCTCCGCTGTCACCGCTGCCGTTCATGTTTTATATGATAAACCTGGAACGGAGGATACAAGACAGTAACCTAGGTTTTAACCTGTCATATAGATTAGGTGGAAAGGCGGTAGAGCAGCGCCTCCCCGGTTTGATGTATGCAGACGATATTGTGCTGCTAGCTGAGAGTCTAGAAGAATTGCAAATTCTAGTTAAGTATTGCGGAGACGAAGGGGACGCTCTAGGTTTCAGTTTTTGCGCAGTTAAGTCGGGTCTGATGATGTTGACCGGCTCAACTGATAAGGGTTTCAAAATACAAGGCGATGAAATACCCAGAGTAGCATAATATAAATATCGGGGGTATGGGTAAACGAAGGATTGGCATACATTAGAAAGCATGAACAATCACTTAAGGCCAAAGGGCGAAGGAATGCCGGGATAATGAAGCATAGGGCATTGTGGGGATACAACAGGTATGAGGTTTCGAGGGGTATTTGGAAAAGAATTATGGTGCCCGGACTTACTTGTGCCTGAAATCAGAGGTACAGTCGACATTAGAAATAAATCAGAGATCCGTTGGACGATTAGTACTAGGTGCCCACGGCAAAACCACAAATGAGGCGCTACAGGGAGATATGGGCTGGGCATCTGTCGAAGTACCCGAAGGTCAGAGTAAAATATTATATGAGGAACGCCTGAGGAAATTGGACACTAACAGATGGACAGCTAAAGTATTTAAATACCTGTACTTAAAAAGCGCTGACTCACAATGGAGGAAAATAACTAGGAAACTAACTAGTAAGTATGCTAGTCACAAGGACGGAGAAATAAAGAGCATTAAGCAATAGGTGAAAAACGCAGAAGGTAAAAATTCAAAAAATTCGATGAAAAAGAGACAGAGAACAATGGAGATGACGCATGTGCTGTATGTGGTAACACCAGTGAAACGTTTGACCATATTATACTTGAATGTAATGGTATCCATCCGAAAGTTGATGCAGGCGCAGTCCCTGTTCCTGAAGCTCTGGCGTTTAGAGATGCCAGTGGCCGAGTGAATAAACCGGCGGTGGAAACTAGCAAAAAACGACTGGAAGATAGGTGGCTTAAAAGCAGAGAAATGACGTAATGTTACTAATGTAGAAAAAAAATTTAATAAATAGAATGGTGGTTTAGTTAAGCAATCTAAATCAATAATTAAGATATAGGTAGAAAAATGAGCATGATAGCTACTGCTACCACCCCGTTTCAAAGAAGACGCTCCTATATTCCATTCATCCATCCATCCGCTGGCGGCGTTCAATTTGCTTTGTTAAGGTATTAGCTGCGAGTCGGCGATGTGTTCATTGGCGTCAGTATCGTGTAGAACAAGACCGCCTGAGACATCTGCAAAGTGATAACAACGTTATATTTTTTTCTGTAGTAAGCGTAAATGCATGGTTCCTAGTGCTTTATGCTCAGTTTCTGGAAAAAAAAAACGTGCTATTGTCTTGATAACGGCCACTCAATCTTAAATAAATGTCAAAACATTTTCGGTGTGTAAAGGAAGCCTGAGAAAGTAGGCGATCGTCTTGTCGGCGAAGGACTGGGATCCTAAATAAACTACGCCCGCGGACACTTTCAGCAATTTGTTTTTCAGGAATAAGACAGTGAGCAGCTTGGGGGGGCACAGCCGGTTGAGCGGCTATAGGTGCCGGCGTCAGTTCAATGATTCGAGGCAGCCGCACTAATATGCTGAGTAAATGAAAACATCATTTTTATACCGAATCAGACATTCCCCACATGGCCAAATTGTTCTGAACATTATTCAAACTTAGAACTCCGCATGTTTTCCTGTCCTGTTGCAATACAGTCACCTCACTTTCCACACCCTCCTCCTCCAACATGGCGGTCTTGGTTAGCCTCTGACCAGCTGAAGGACCAGTTGGCCTTTGTGACTCTGGCCCAGGACATTCTCAACGCTTAGTAGTGCGTTGAATAAAGTTGTTTCCTCCCTCCTCCTCCACCTTGTGGATCAAACAGGCATCTGGAATTTACATGCAGTTTATTTACATACGAGAGTGCGGCGGTCAAGTTTGCTTTCGGAAACGATTCCTTACCTTAATTTTACTACGTTAGCTAACTGAAGCTCTGAAGCTCGCATTATAAAGTGTAAAAAACGAAGATACGGTGTGGTGTCCAATCATTGGAAACACACGAACAGAAATGACGAAGCTAGTCTTCTGGCCCTAACAGTTCAGTTTCAGTTCAGTTTATTTTCCAGTTTTGCTGGAAGGTTTCCTGGATAAAAGCTGCTGGAGCAGCTTGACTAAGTCCAGGAAACCGTTGCAAGGCAAGGCGTACACAGCAAGCGTGTGAACAAAAACGTAACAATGAAATAATAAAAACATAATGAAAACTCGCAATATACAACAGAAAAGAAACATCAGAAAGACTCACGTGTAAAAAAAAAAGTTTCTTACAAAAGTAATAGAGCTGTAAGGTAATAAGAGAAAATAGAAGATTGCTATAATAATGTAAATCAAGTAAACAAGGGAACCGTACAGCCATCTGCTCAAAGATAACACAATACATACGAAAATAATGCATAGATAAACAAATCAAAGCAACATTTATTCATTTCATAATTTAACAAAATAGCTTAGTAGATCTTTTTTGGTAAAGCCAGCAGTGTTTTTAAAAGTATTCAAAGTGCGAGGGAGGTTATGAATTAAAGACTGCAATTTGTATTATTACGAAAAGACGGTATTGTCCATGTGTCTGGATTCCTTGTGTCCGCCAAAGCATGGCGCAATTCTAAAGATGCCAAAGTTGATAAATGATTTGTGACATTGGAGGAAGAAAAATACATTGTTTGCAGAAGACGGAATTCATAAAGATTGTCGATGCTAATGATAATATGTGATTGAAAGCCGCCTCTTGTGGGAAATGATCGTTCAAGGTTAGCAATCAGACGAACGATTCTTTTTTGTAGTACAATTAATTTGTCCATATTAGTCTTTGTCGTCGTAGCCCATACTAAATTTCAGTAAGTTAAATGGGAATGGAAGAGTGCATAATAAATCTGAATTTTACATTTTAAGGGCAAAGTGCTGCGACACCGTGACAGTCCACCTACAACAGAAGAAAGTTTTTTGCAAATATAATTGTTGTGCGTTTCCCAGCTCAAGTTAGATGAAAAATATACTCGTAATGTTTTATGCTCTTCAACAATGTCAATCACCTGTTTTTAAAATTTAGCACATAATTGTGGTGCAAGCTTTTATTTATTGCCCGAAAAATGATTACTTTAGTTTTTGCTGCATTTAATTTAGGTCGATTTAGGCCGCACTAAACTGATAATTTATCTAGAGTAGTGTTACATTTCTTTCAGACATTGTTGAAGTCTCTACCAGAAGCAAGCATTGTAGTGTCGTCAGCGTATATTATAAACTGAACTTTGCTATCTATGTTGATAATATCGTTAATGAATATATTGAACAGCAAGGGCCCCAGAACACTACTTTGCGGTACATCGGAGCGGATGGGTAGAAACTCAGACGTTAGATTATGGAGGGTTACGGATTGTGTTCTACAACTGAGATAACTTTCCAGTAATAATAGTGGCTTTCCGCGTATCCCACGTGACTATAACTTATTGATTAGGATATTATGGTCTAAACAATCAAATGCCTTGCTAAAATCGATGCAAATGCCTACGGTGGAAAAATTATTTTCAATAGTTTGCAATATTGTTTCTTTAAATGCTAGCAATGCGGTCTCTGTTGACCTACCAGCTCTAAAGCCAAACTGCGAATCACTTAAAATATGCTTTTTTATCAAGAAACAGTGGTACTTCCCCTCGTTGCAGCGAGGTATGACAGACAGCGGGTTATACTACCAATGCCTCAGATAAGCGAAGAGAGCAATAAGAAGAACGAATAATTTGTTCTCAATTCTTGCATTCCCAGAAATGACGTTTCAGCCTCCAGTACGGAGCAAACATCTCCCTTGTCCCATTAGCGAGCAATTGAATGTGTAATAACAACAAACAATTCAAATGAAATAATTTTGGCGGCAGTACATAGCTGTTCACAAATCCAAAGGCGCCGCGATCAAATTACGTCATCAGTATCCAAAGAAACGCAATATACAGAAGACTGAAGGACGAGGATTACATATCGTTCATCCCAGAACAAAACATCTCATGTTTTGTTGTGGCAACTCCTGCCAAAGGCCCCAGACTGAGGCCGGCGATATCGTGGTAATAAACAAAAAGCAAATAAATAAATAGCCACCTCTGAATGGTTTTCGTCAACTGAGGCATGTTATTCACTTAAATATATTGTTAGTACCATCTGCAGCCATGATGGCACCACCAATTGGGGGTGATATGCGAATGCACTCCCATGATTTCCTCGGCCAGTAAGCGTAAAACAACGCCAGGGGGAGGGGGTGCAAATTACTTGAACCACGTAGACAGCGACGCCTCTCTCAGCTCCGGAGGTCGCATGAATCACAAAATATCGATCACAATGTCTCGCACTGCCTGAACCAAAGACCCACAGCTTGATGTTTCAAATAAAACCCACAAACTCAGATACGTTAAACAAATCCTATACACCCCACACGATATTTCATTTTGATGACAACAATGCGTCTGTTTCTTAAATCCAACAATGACATGAACTAAGCTTGACATTACCTATTTCAGTATTAATAGGTTAAACATTTTTCTGTGCATCAAGAAGAGAGAGAACGCAATTTCTTGAGCACAAAGGAGTAATTGAATTCAGAGCAAATTTACAAGTTTGTAAAGCGCATCACACACGCTACACGGCTCTTGCTTGAGTCTTGCGAGCAGATTACGGCATTGCTAATCACAGCATATCACAGAGAAGCACTTGAATTAGTTCCTTCTCGATTAGAAGATGCCATCACGTACCTGTTATTTCGCTTTATTGCGGTAGCCGGAATCTATATCAAGTACCGTTGGAGTACCAAATGGGAGGACGAGAGAAAGAAAACAAAATGTCGAATATTTCAGTGATAATAGAGAGAGTTCATCTCTGGGCATGATAAGAGGAATGCCACTCAGGAGTCACGCCACATATTCGCCGTGAATCGTGTGAATGCAACAAGATATTCCTTATCAGGGTCTTTCAAATTGCTTGTTCTGAATTTTTTTCTCGATATGAACATGGGAGACGTATCTTTTCCTTTTTGTCTCTTCGTGCTGTTGAAGGGCCAGATATGATAACGAAAAAGGCGCTAACCTATCTAGTAAAGTTTCGCATATATAGGAGCGGGTTTCGACCAGGCACCGCTGCTAAGCAAAAGATCCACCAGCGGTGCTAACTGAAACGGTAAGTAAAACTGATGTTTTTTTTTTTTTAAATCTCTAAACTTTAAAAATTGCATGGTTATGCGCCCGCATATAAAGTTATTAGTATTTTAGAAGCGATAATAATGCTAGTGTTCGGGGGTTGTAAAAAGTGTTGCTAAAGAGATATTAGGGAGAAAGAAAGGAAATTCCTTCATTCGGAGCCACAATATTTTTCAACATTTGCCACAGGCATCATGAAAGAAATCGTTGCTGCCCTCTGCGTCTTCTCCATCGTCGCAGGTGAGTAATAAAGTTTGCGTATTTGAACACATTTTGAAGCTTGAAATAACTAACTTATGGCAGACAACACTGGTGTCCTATGATATCCCGTCCGAAGAGGTAACTAATCTGTGAAATTTCTTGTCTTGTGCTTGAATTTCTCGTGGTGAAGAGAAATGGCGGTGTCCTTATTTTTGTTTACGTCGATTCCTAGAGTGCACGAGTCCGAATAAAAGTTTTCCCAATGTGTTAACTCTCATAAAAGCACAGCTGTAATTTAACAAAAAACATGGCGAACAAAAGGACACGCCCAAGCCTCTCAATTATGTATAATTTATTTCAACTCAGTTTAAAATGTGTTTCAAAAATTGAAAATACGCGTAAAAAGGTTTACTAGGGTCAAGATAAGTTACACAATGTAGCTTCAACGTCTCCAGCTAAATAACGTCAGTTTAGCTGTTAAAGTCATTTCTCACATTTAAACCGCTTTGTAGCAATGCTTATTCCGTAGGGTAGAATTCAAATTATCTAGCTCCTTGGTCGAGACGGTGTATCTCCAAAATAATTAAGTTACCAAAACTGAGTAGCACAGATTGTTTTCAGTTTATTTAAGCAGTCTGGTACCTCATCGTTAAGGGTTGCTATTATTATGGGTAAATTTAAAGCAGGCGATTCGCAAGTTTGTTAACAAAACTGGTCAATATTTTATCCAAAATATCTTGGCTGTTTGCTGAACATATGATATCTTGTGTAATGAAATAGTTTACCGAACACAGTTTTTTTTTTTTCAATCAGCATAGATTTTTACTTGGTTCTTCCTGTGTAACCTTAATGATTACCAGCCTTTAACAACAGTTCTGGAACGATAAACCTTGCTGCTCTGGCCATTTCATTCTTCAAATGAATTCTATAGGCAGAAGATACTAATTTAAATTAAACATAGACTGTCTCTTATTATGAATAACTTTAAAACAGGCATTTCGCATGTTAGTTAAATTATGTGGCCACCAACTTATCCAAAAGTTTGTACAAAGTATGAAATGATTTTTCAAGTGTTTACTAAAACTCAAAATCTCCATTTGAGTTTTGTACTATGCTAGCCCTATGTTTTGGTGTATAAATCAGGTTGCAATAATTATGCCTTGTCCTTTTATATTTTTGTTCTTCCTGAGCTAATCACGATGTATTTATCCTTCAAATTTAGCATCAGCATACAAGGTTGCTCATGATGATGCGGTAATTGATGTTGAGGCTAAACATGTCGCTACGGAAGCCATACTCGTTGGGCAGGTTCTTCAAGAAACGGCTCGTCAACTGGCTGAAGATGAGACGCTTGGCAGCGAGGTGAGAAGTGTACCGCTGTCTTGAGGTTTCAGACATTGTTCGAGGAGATTACGCTCATTTCACCTATATGAAGCGATCATAAACGTAGGTTGCGGGCAGTAAAGTTTGGTTTTCGCAATACTGCATGCACGCATGGTATATTTAGTAAAATCAATAACAAGCGATGCCGTCTTCACTGTGGAGACGGGGCAAATGGCGCCTTGAGTTCTGTTTTGGCAGGACAAAACCTACGACAGCTAAATAAAGTGATAACTGAAATTTTATGCGCCCGTGATATTTCCTACACGCGACAAAAGCAAATTGATAATTTTTCAAGCGCTCGTATGAAACGAAAATATTGTTAGTGGTTTTCCGCAATCCCGTATATAAGATTACGGCGCTGTGCTGCCCGGAATAATATTTTTTCTATTCTCTATATTGGAGTCTTCATGAAAGGTCTTCACCATTGCGTAAAGTATGAGTCTGAGCGAAGAGACGTAATGAATATATTTTGTCCTATTAGATTACATCGAAATTATTGTGAACCAGAATATGCGTACGATGTCTAGATTTACGTAAGAAAGGCAGAGCTCAAGCTGTGGCAAAATAGAACATGTATCGCCAAATATGCATGCACACTGATGACCTATTTATTTACCATAACTAAAGCACTCACCTGGATATAAATTATGACAAGACAATTAGAGCGATACGAAGCGCTGAAGTTCTGAGTGCCTAACATTTCGCGGGGCCCTTTAAATCGAGTGCTTTTTCATCAGATTTAAATCTACACCTAACTGCATCAATGTAGTCCCTTTGTTGTGCCTAGTGGAGAATGTGTAAAATAAATTAGGTGCGCTGTAGTTTACTTGTCATCTAAATTTTCAGCTAAAACATACTGAAAATTTTTTGGTAAGTTTCGTGCGTGCTAAACTGCCTAACGGGGTACTTGAAGACAGGTACTCCAAAAAAAACAGAAGCAACAGTTTATCACCCTATAGTAATAATAATATACATATACGCACAGAAGGGGAATATTGCAGCATTGTAATTCTGGCGTGTGGAGCCACACCAAAAAAAGTATGCTTGACATGTTGGGTGAGCGACAAAGTCGTACAGATTTATTTGCCTTTCAAGAAGTTAGCGCTGAAATTGTGATCAAATGTTAGTTTGGTTAAGTTTGTGGGGTTCAACGGCCCAACGCAACTCACGCTATGAGAGACGCCGTAGTGGAGGACTCGAAATTTTGATCACCTGAGTGTTCTTTAACGTGCACTGACATCGCACAGCACACGGGCGCCATACTTTTCGCCTCCATCGAAAAGCGGCCGCCGTGGCCGGGATTCGATCCCGCATTCTTGGGAAAAGTAGTCGAGCGCCGTAACCACTGCGCCACCCCGGCGGGACCCATTGCGATAAACTAATCCCGCTTTTCAAATAGCATCATCAATAATAAGGGGCGGATAGTGATGGTGTTTCAATACTTCCCGAATGGGGTTAGAATTTTCCGCAAACTATTTTAAGCTTGAGGAGAATGGTTTGAATCTTATTGCTTGAGAGCAAGAAATTAATGTTTTGCAGGAGCGCGGGTGGCAGCTTTTAAAATGATGGTATTGTTGTCTGTCCGTGGGTTTTCTGCGGACATTGGTGATGAGTCCCCCCTCTTCAAATTGAGTAATAAATCCAGAAAGTTAATTCGAGTTAAATATAGTTAAATATATATAATTATCGAAAAGCAAGGCACCCGTCTGCTCTGCGGTGTCAGTGCACGTTAAAGAATCCAAGGTGGTCGAAATTTCCGGAGTCCTCTACTACGGCGTCTCTCATAGCCCGAGTTCCTTTGGGACGTTAAACCCCACAAATCAACCAACCATATACATTTAAATATATGGTCGACGCAAATTGGTCGACTCATTGCGCCAAAAAATATGCTCGAGATTTGCTTTATAATAGAGAAAACAAGAGGACGTGTATTTCATGCGTGCAGCACAAATATAGTAATGCACGCGTGCGTGTATGCGTGCGGATTGATTGCTCTGTGTAGAAGAACGAAAACGCCAGATTCTTCACTCTGCGTGACGCAAATAAAACGTTCTAACGCTACGGTTAATATATAGACGGATTTTCAAACATCGGACAGAAGGTCAGCAAAAGCATGCAGATATAGATGTTTACCTTGAAGGCAAATAGATGTAACGTTGGCTACTATCTTCCCATTTTTCAGGTTGACGAGTACTTTATAGGGAAACTCTTAGGAAAGATCAAGAATGTAATTGGAGCTGTGGTGGCAACAGCCGGGGATGTCCTGAAGGGTGCTGGAGACAAGATTGGTTCCTTCAGCATGCAAGAAAAGCTCGAAGACCGAACTACGAAGATTCTTACAAAAGTCCTTGAGAAGTCGACGCCCGCCTACTCAGCCCAGGATTATAGCAGTAGTGCACACTCTGTCAAAAATTTGAGCGCACGTTTGGAAACACTTGGGCGACGAATCACCGAGCAGGGCGAGAAAATTTTGAATGTGTACGACACAGACGTTTGAAATAAACAGTCGTGTTTGCTTTGTGCCACTGCAAAGAGATGAGCACTTATTGTTGTTTATAACATCTCGGTCCAGAAATCAGTACATACAAGCAAGTGAACTTCAACCACCTTTCTCCTGCCATTGCTTTCCACAGGATCGCCAATTGTCCGAATGAGTTGCTACGAAAACCACTGAACTACTGCAATATTGTGCCTGTATTTCTGGATCTTTTGGCCTGTACCTTTGACCAGCAAGGATTTTGACTAAGTACGGATGCAGAGCAGCTACCTTTGCTAACTTGTCAGGGCACTAGGAATAAAATTGGTATACACTGGCATGCAATGTGTACAGTGGTCTATATGAATGAATGTAATAATAATAATAATAATAATTATTGGATCACAGGAAGGGAAAGGCGCTGTATCTGTCACACGCTCTGTGGACACCTGAACCGCGCCGTAAGGGAAGGAATGAAGGTGGGTGTGAAAGTGGAAAGAGAGAAAGGGGAGCCGTAGTGGAGGGCTACGGAGTAATTTTGACCAGCTGGGGATCTTTAACACGCTCTGACATCTGAATGAATGGATCTCGTGAGACTGGCCTTGTCGCTTTTCGCGAGCGGTGCAGAAATACTGCATTAAGGTTTCCCGAAATGTGACTACTGGTAAATGCTAAACAGAACATTTTACGCTCGATGAGCTCCCGCCTTCATATTGAATATTTTGAGATGGCGAAATTAAAAGTATATATAATTACGTAATAGAGCAGGGGTCATAAAATTGAATTTTTGATAGCAAAGCTTGAGGTGTTTATATTGCCACGTGTCTAACACTACGCGGCCTCCGTGCTGGGCCACAACGACGACGAAGCGGCTGCTGGTGCGCGGGAAGGGCTTTGGCAGAACTGGGTTCGAAGATTAAAAAGAGTGATTCTTGGGTCAGCCT
This sequence comes from Amblyomma maculatum, assembly GCA_023969395.1. Taxonomy (NCBI): domain Eukaryota; kingdom Metazoa; phylum Arthropoda; class Arachnida; order Ixodida; family Ixodidae; genus Amblyomma; species Amblyomma maculatum. Next base: position 140,764 of record JAJIZL010125092.1, read on the forward strand.
TCAACTCCTTGTACACCCTACACCTACTCGCAGGGTCCTGGCCCTTTCAGTCGTGACACTGGTGGAGGGGCCACCAATGCACCTGAATCAATGCAGTTCAGTCGTTCAGTCGTGTCCGACTCTTCGTGACCCTATAAGACCATGTCACGCCACGCTTTCCGGTCTCTCACTATCTTCCTAACATCACATAACTTCATCTGCAGCGCCTCGAGGATGCCATCTAACCATCGCGTTCGCTGCCTACCCCTTCTCCAGCGACCCTCAACCTTTCCCAACATCAAGTCTTGCTCCAGCGACTCCTCTCTTCTCATCAGATGGCCAAAGTATCTGAGCTTTAACTTTAGAATTTGACCCTCCAATGAGCAGTCAAGGTTTATGGTCGACAGTATCGACTGATTTGATCTTCTGGCAGTCCAAGGAACTCTCAAGAGTTTCCGCCAGCATCACAATTCAAACGCGTCAATTCTTCGGCGGTCAGCCTTCTTCACAGTCCAGCTCTCGCATCCATATATCACAACTGGAATGACCATAGCACGAGTTATACGGATCTTGGTTGACAAACTAATGTCTCTTCTCTTTACTAGGCGTTCAAGGCTAACCATGGCTCTCTTTCCCAGAAGCAGGCGTCTCCTAATTTCATGGCTGCAGTCTCCTTCCGGGGTAATCTTGGAGCCCAAGAAGAGAAAATCTGTCACAACTTCCACTTCTTGTCCCTTGATGCTCCAGGACTTGATAGGGCAAGACGCCATGATCTTTGTCTTTTTAATATTCAGTTTAAGCCCAAACTTCTCACTCTCTTCTTGTACGCGCATCAGAAGTCTCTTCAGTTCCACTTCACTTTCTGCCATTAAAGTGGTGTCATCCGCATACCTAAGGTTGTTGATACGTTTTCCAACAATCTTCACTCCAGCTGAAGACTCGTCCAGACCGGCCTTCCTCATGATGCACTCTGCATATAGGTTAAATAGGCAGGGCGACAGTATGCAGCCTTGCCTCACTCATTTCTCAATCGGAAACCAATCAGTAAGACCATGCCCAGTTCTGACTGTGGCCTCTTGCCCTTCATACAGGTTCCTGAGGAGACAGATGAGGTGAATTGAAACTCCCATCTCTTGGAGAGATTGCCACAATCTGCTGTGGTCTACGCAGTCAAAGGCTTTCGCATAATCAATAAAGCCGAAGTAGATTGGTTTTCGGAACTCTCTTGCTTTTTTCATGATCCAGCGAAGGTTGGCAATTTGGTCTCTAGTTCCCCTGCCCTTGCGAAACCCAGCTTGCACGTCTGGAAGCTCCCGATCCACATACTACTGCAGCCTACCTTGGAGGTTTTTCAACATCACCTTGGTAGCATGCGAAAAAAGCGCGATCGTGTGGTAGTTGGAACAATCTTTGGCACTGCCTTTCTTTGGAATGGGGATGTAAACTGACCTCCTCCAATCCTGTGGCCACTGCAGGGTTGTCCAAATCTTCTGACATAATGTACGCAGAATGTTAACAGCGTCGTGGTTGAGGTTTTGAAGCAACTCAGCTGGAATACTATCAATTCCGCTAGCTTTGTTCTTAGCAAGGCTGGCTGAGGCCCAATCAACTTCACTCTTCAGAATGCTCGGCTCGAGATCAGTAACCACAACCGTCTTATGTTGGGTTTGCACATCCGGGTCCTTCTTGTACAGTTCTTCTGTGTATTCCTGCCACCTATTCTTTATCTCTGAGGCTTCAGTGAGGTACTTGCCTCATTTGTCCTTTATCACGCCCAGCTTAGCACAGAAGCTTCCTTTGATATTTTTGATTGTCTTATACAGATCTCTTGTGTTCCTTAATTGGCTGTTGTCCTCAACGGCTTGGCACTGTATGTTCAGGAAGGCATTCTTATCTCTCCTTGCTATTTTCTGAAAATCCGCATTGAGAACCTTGTATCTTTCTCTTTCCCCCATAACGTTTGCCATACTCCTCTCTTCAGCTATTTGCAAAGCCTCTTCACATAACCAGTTTGCTTTCTTGCATTTCTTTTGCTTTGGAACTACCTTAGTAGCAACTTCTTGTATTATATCACGAAGATCAGTCCACATCTATTCAGGCTCTGTGTCTTCTAGATCTAATTCTTGAAATCGATTCCTCACTTCCACAGCATATTCTGAAGGAATTTGATCCAGATCATACCTGAAAGGTCTTCTAGTTTTCTGCGTTTTCCTCAATCGAAGCTTAATTTTGGCAACAAGAAGCTGATGATCGGTGCCACAATCGGCCCCAAGCCTTGTTTTTACTGCTTGTATAGCGCTTCTCCATATCTGTCGGCAAAGAATATAATCGATCTGATTCCTGTACAGACCGTCCGGTGAAGTCCATGTGTACATGCGCCTCTTGGGCTGTTGAAAATGAGTATTCGCTATGGTCAGGTTGTTTTCTTGACAGAACTCTACTAGCCTCTGCCCAGCTTCATTTGGCTCACCAAGACCGAACGTGCCTTTAACTCCGGGTATTTCTGCACTCCCCACCTTAGCATTCCAGTCTCCTATGAGAAAAACGACGTCTGATGATGGAGTGCGGTCTAAAAGGCATTACAGGTCCGCATAAAATCTCTCAACGTCAGCTTCTTCAGCAGTAGTGGTTGGTGCATAGACTTTAATAACTGTTATCTTGATAGGGTGACCTTGGATCCGAAGTGAAATCATTCGGTTGTTTTGGGGGTTGTACCCTAGCACTGCTCTGCTCATTCTTCTGTTTACTATGAGAGCGACCCCATTCCTTCTCTTGAATTCGAGCCCACTGTAAAAGACATAATGGTCGCCGGAGTTAAAGTCTCCCATTCCGGTCCACTTGAGCTCGCTGATACCCAAGATATCAATGTTCAATCTGTCCATTTCTCGCTTGACGACATCCAGTTTGCCTTGCATCATAGATCTTACATTCCATGTTGCTACGTGATCTATCTAATTGCAACATCGGACTTTCCGGTCGCTTCCCGACACATCCACAACAGAGCGTCCTTTTGGCTTTAGCCCAGCCGCTTCATTCGTCCTGGAGCTACTAGGAATCGCCCTTTGTTCACCCCCAGTAACATGTGGGACGCCTTCCAACTGGGGGGCTCATCTTCCGGCGCCATATCATTAATGCTATTGCGACTGGCCATAGGGTTTTCTTGGCAGGAAATACTGGAGTGGGTTGTCATTACCTTCTCCAGTGAATCACATTTTGTCAGAACTCTCTGCCGTGACCTGTCTATCTTGGGTGGCCCTACACAGCACAGCTCACGACTTCATCGAGTTTCGCAAGCCCCTCCGCCACGACAAGGCAGTGATCCATGAAGGGGTGAATCCATGCACCAATCAATATATAATGATTACTCATGCATTAGGAGTCTTAAGTAAGTGATGAAGGTGGAATGCACTGCCGACATCCGAGTTTTTCCGCAGATAACTTTTTCAAGCGAAAAACATGGAGATAAAGCATGGAGATGTTTGCTGATGTTGAACATATCATATAATGCTTTAGTGCGCTCATGCATCGCACTCAGTATACCTGTAACTTGCGCCTTACTACATCGTACCCTATTTGCCGCTATATAGCATAAAGAATACCAGAAGTTATCATTTTCAAGACAATGTATTTTTGTTCACAGTGTACTGGATTGCAGAGTTATTTGTTGTGCAACATAGCTGATATATATTGTTTGTGGTCACACACTCATCTGTGCACAACGTCTTTAAATTCAATACAATACAGTATTCATGTTTTCTAACAGTACGTTTATGACTGTGGCATATTCAGCTAGCCTGTATCAAAAATAGTCAGTCTTGTTTTGCTCATAACATGAGAAAAATACCTGCTTCTTTGTCTTGCTGCGAACTTCTTTCTTCATTTTTGAAGCTGGCAGGCCACAATAAAACATACAGAAAAAGGTTTCGTTAGGCTTGTGGGGTTTAACGTTCCAAAGCGGTTCAGGCTATGAGAGACGCCGTAATGAAGGACTCCCGAAAATTCGAATACTTGCAGTTCTTTAACTTGCACTGATATCGCACAGCACACGTGTGCCTTGTTGGCACCCGTGTGCTGTGCACGTTGTACCTCTTTACAATGTACTGCTCTGCGGCCAAACGGTCTGGGGTGGGATCATAGGGGCAGAAAAGAGAGAAGGAAACGCGCTTGAAGGTGAGCGCCAGTAAAGGCCGGAGGTAAGCACAAGCAGCTATACGACGCGGCGAGCGGCTCGGAGCCGAGATCCAGGGAGCACCGCGCGTGCACGTCTGCTGTCCGTAACGGCTGAGGAGCGACTGATGCGAGAGGAGAGATAGGCCGGTAACGCCACCAAATAATACACAAGTCTAGCGTTTTTTCTACTTGGCTGATCATTCATCTCTTCATCAACGATGCTGAGACGAAAACACTCAGCGCTATATATAATTGATAATCAGCTACTTTTTATCGTAGGTCACAGAAAAGTACATATTAGGAGTGAAGGTACCGCTTAGAACAACAGTCAAAGTATACGCATGTTTATATGAATCCACAAACCTTTGTTCCGGTGTAACTGAATGAAATATATGCGCGCCTGCGTCTAAAAATATCAATAGGCATAATGCAATGTAAACCCTACGCAGCGACAGTTAATTTTCGGCTAATTTGATTATCAAGTCCTTTATCTCTTACTCTAACTTGGATCCGCAGATTAATTGCGTGAATTAAACTGCGGCAAGCTATGCACCAAATTGTGCAGTCACAGTTTGGCGCTGTTGACGACGTACAATGTTGTGGAGTGCCAATGCTCTTAACTGGGCTAGTTGGTGAACGAATTCAGGCAGGGTGCTAGCGTACAAGGAGGACACAGACGGCAGGTAGGACTAGCATTTGTCCTGCCCGCCTACGCGCCGTGTGTGACCTCCTTGTGCGCTAGCACCAATGCCTGAAGTTGTGGAGTGCACCAAATGTATTTCTAAACTATGTGCAGGAACTTTAACACTACCGTAAGTGACCTATGCCGGAGCAACTCATACTAGCTCAGCGATTTAATCAAGAACGATTGTAATTGATTTCTGACATCAATACAGCTTGCCAAACTTTGAGAGGAGTTTCTATACAGCCAGAAATATTTTTACTCTTTTAGAGGGTTGAGCGGGTGCGGAAAAGGGGGAGGAGGGTTAGCGTCAATTGCAGTTTACGTCAGCTGAATGCAGCCTTTAAATTGATTGAATATATTTGATTTATTTTGTTTTTAAACATATGAAGGTGATTAAAGCCTCGCTGTCAGAGAAAATTTCTATTGTCTTTTCATTTCGCGAATATTTTCATGCATTTGTGGTTAGGCTGGTTTTTACTGAAGGAAGGCATATTATCTCTCAGCGTTTTTTATATTCGCAAATAATTTAATATTTTATTGCATTCGGAGACATACTAGCAAGTAAATGTGGTTTATGTAATTTTGCAGCAAGTACTTAGACTTTTCAAAGGTGTATATGTTGTTGTTTCGAATCCCTGCCAGACACTAGCCTCCACTGTGGCTAGAATATCAATGCAGAATGTGAAGCAAACTGTTCTGCTACCCTTCATGCTTCACAAGCACGATTACTTGAAAATGTTTTAACGAAATCACGTGAATATTTAAGGCGTTCAGTTACGGCAACAGCGACGAAATTTCGTCGAACGAGCTGCATAAGATTGGTGTGTTATTTTTCCGGTGAGCTGCTAACAGTTGTTACACGTCACGCTAAATTAGGTGATCTGGATTTAGCTTTAACGCACCATGGTTGACGTGTTTTCACACTACGTACTCATGTTGTCTAGCAGGCAATGCGTGACTATAAATATGATTGCCCATTAATATGGACCAGTGCCACGTCAGTTGTATTCATGTCGTTCGCTTTTTTTAAGCATCACTTCGCGCAGGACACGAGTGCCTTCCTTTCTGCCTCTACCAAAAGGCGGCAGTCACCGCCGGGATTTAACCCGGCCTCCTTGGGCACAGAAAGAGGGAGCCCTAAGGACTGCACCACCGTGGCGGGACTAGAGCTTGTGAAAATGTTGTAAGATAATGCGAAGGTCGGACTTGGGGGATCAGGCTTTATTGCAGACCTGAAGCCTTGGTCGCTCACTGCAGCCAAACACACTCCGCAATGACGATGGGTATCTACAAGAGGGAGCAGGATGAAGATGAAGCAGCACGTTCAGCCGTGTGGAAGATGAAGCGCCACACAGTGCTCACACTATTTCGCCCGCGCAGTTGAAGCGGCCAGCCTGGCCGCAATTAGTCCGCACGATTGCGCCGAACAAAAGGTTTCATACGTGAAACGTGGACAACTCCAGTGCCACGGTAACGACAGTCCGGAGGAGGGTAAACAGGGGAGACGCGATAGTTGACCGGTGAGGTTTTTCCAAGAACTGTGTAAGGACCAATGTAACGGTGCTGTAACTTGTCACAAAGGCCACGAGTGCGTAATGGGGTCCAAAGTAACACCTCGTCGCCGGGACGGAACGAAACTTGGTGATGGGTTGCATCATAGCGGCACTTGCGGTCTTCCTGGCTAGCTTCCGTGTTCACGCGAGCAAGCCGGCGAGATTTGGCCACTCGGGAAATGAACTGGTCAGGAAGAGAGGATGAGGAACTGGCATGTGTAGAAAGGAAATAGGCGTCAAGAAAGGTAGCGGGAGAACGGCCGTAAACGAGGAAAAACGGGGTGTAACCTGTGGTCCGCTGTACAGCCGTATTGTAGGCGAACGTAACAAAAGGAAGTATTACGTCCCAGTTTCGGTGGTCCTGGTCGACGTACATAGACAACATGTCAGAAAGCGTGCGGTGGAACCGCTCGGTCAACCCATAGGTCTGCGGGTGATAGCTGGAGGTCAATTTGTGATGTGTGGTTGAGGCCTCAATAACTTCGGCTACAATCGTCGACAGAAATGTCCGACCACGATCGCTGAGAAGCACTTGAGGGGCCCCATGGTGCAGTACGAGCGATTCCAAAAAGAAGGTCGCGACGTCATGTGCTGAGCCATTAGGCAGGGCAGCGGTCTCAGCGTAGCGTGTTAGGTGGTCGACGGCGCTGACGATCCAGCTATTACCTCGTGCGGACAATGTAAGTGGCCCGTATAAGTCTATTCCAACAACGGCAAAAGGAGTAGCAGGGCAAGGTAGCGGCTGTAGTAGGCCAGCAGGAGGAGAAGTGGGCCGTTTGCGGCGCTGACAAGGCAGACAAGAGGCGACGTATTTCGCCACACTTGAGGCGAGGCCTGGCCAGAAGAAACGGGTTTTCCCGCGGTGGTAAGTTTTATGAAAGCCTAAGTGACCGGCTGTAGCATCATCGTGGAAAGCCGCCAGGATGCGGGTGCGAAGCGCTCTCGGAATAACGGGGACCCAACGGGTGCCTTCAGAGCAATAAATATAACGGGAGAGCACGCCGTTGTCAAGTTTGAACTTTTGGAGTTGCCTGCGCATCCTAGCGGTAGGAGGGTGAGAAGCACCGGTGAGAAGGTTGATTAGGGAAAGGCAGTAGGGATCTGCTCGCTGGTGTGAAATGATGGCGTAGCGATCTGGAGTAGCGGCAGGAGTAGCACAGGTGATGTTTAGAGCTCTGGACGACATTGGGACGTCGAGGGTGCAGGCAGGAAGGCGCGAAGAAGCACTAGGTGGTGATTCTGATAGCGGGCAGCGGGAAAGAGCATCGGCATCACGATGTTTGCGACCTGATTGGAATATGACATCGAAGTGGTATTCCTGCAAACGCAGAATCCAACGGCCCAGGTGTCCAGTCAAATTTTTGAGGGTTGATAACCAGCACAGAGCGTGGTGATCGGTAACGATCGTGAAATGGCGGCCGTAGAGATAGGGGCGGAATTTCTGAACTCCCCAAACGACTGCGAGGCACTCTTGCTCAGTGATGGTGTAGTTGCGTTCCGCTGGTGTTAGAGTTCGACTGGCAAACGCAATTACCTTTTCCCGAGAAGCGGTATCACGTTGCAGAAGTACGGCGCCAATACCGAGGCTGCTGGCATTGGTGTGGAGAATGGTGGCAGCAGTGTCGTCGAAGTGAGCGAGAACAGGGTCCGTAGTGAGGGCATTCTTTAGGGTTTGGAAAGTTCGTTCGCATTCTTTGGACCATTTGAAAGTAGTACGGTTGGTAAGGAGGCAGCGGAGCGGTGCAGAAATGGTAGCGAAATTGCGAATGAAACGGCGAAAGTATGAAGATAGGCCAAGGAAACTGCGTAGTTCCTTAGTCCGCTGAGGGCGTGCAAAGTTCAAAACTGCAGCAAGCTTGTCAGGGTCGGGCCGAATGCCATCGCGGCTGACGAGGTGGCCCAGGATCTGGATTTCGTTCTTGGCGAAATTACCGTTTTTTGTGTTCAGCTAGAGACCGGCGGATGCCAGGCACGCTAATACTTGATCAAGGCGGCATAAATGATCAGAAAAAGTCGCAGAGAAAATAACTATGTCGTCCAGGTAGCACAAGCATGTTTTCCACTTAAGTCCTCTAAGAACAGTGTCAATCAAGCGGTCAAACGTAGCGGGGCTGGGCATTACAAAGTCCAAAAGGCATGACTTTGAATTCGTAAAGCCCATCGGGAGTAGCGAATGCGGTTTTTTCTTTGTCGGCTTCGTGCATCGGTATCTGCCAGTAACCGGAACGCAAATCCAAAGTAGGGAAATATTCGGCGCCCTGAAGACAGTCGAGGGAGTCGTCAATTCGTGGCATACGGTAAACATCTTTGCGAGTGACTTTGTTAAGTTCGCGGTAATCAACGCAAAAACGCACGGAACCATCCTTTTTTTTGCCAGGACGACCGGAGATGATCAGGGGCTAGCTGAGGGCCGAATAATGTCTCGTGGGAGCATATCATTCACATTATCTTCTATGATTTTACGTTCTGATAAGGAAACACGGTAAGGGCGGCGGCTAACAATAGAAGCACCTTCTGTAATAATGCGGTGCTGTGCAGAAGACGTTCTGCCCAAGGTCGGAGAAGTGACATCAAAGGAGGCTTGGTGTTTTTGAAGTAATTCCTGCAAAGCTTGGCGGTGAGTCGC
>JAJIZL010125093.1:0-12353 GCA_023969395.1 Amblyomma maculatum
CCATAAGCAAGCACAGGATGTTTCAAATTATTCTATACAGTCTTGTTTTCTTTTTGTTTTTATTGTGCAGGATACTACAGTACGGTCTGTGGAGTTTGGTTGTACGGTAAGTAGAACATTATTTACATTACAAGACACCATATAAAAGACGAATAATTAATAAAATTGTCTACTCAACTGTCTCATCGTTGGAGTTAAGGCACGTAACTAAAATTCGAAGTTGAAGGCCTTAGAAATCAAAGCAAACGAACATTTTCAGCTCCAAAATGGGCCCAAGATTTGCGGTGTACCAAATGTTAAAAAAAAAAATGTTTTTTGAAAGTCCTTCAAGTTGGCTTTCTCAGGTTACAAATTGGTGAAATGGCTTCGGTTGAATAAAATGCAGGTACAGTTAACGTCCTTCATTACGGAGAGTTTTTACGTGATTCCGATGATGATAACACGTGCTAAGGTGCCACTTTATCAATCTGCACAATGACAAGGCCCAATTTGGAATCCTATTAAAGTTGTATTTTGGTTTCCGATAATTCGAATCATGATGCCGATTGAGAAATTTCATAAACTGGACACATTTCTAATGTTAAATGTCTGCAATTTAACAGGTTTATGCTGTGCCCTAAAACCAAAAATAAAAAGTGTTAATTTTACTTACACGTCCTTTTTCGTTTTGTTTCCTTTTTTTAATGCATTTTACCTCGAAGGTAATGTCCGCTTTGATGCACAATCCACCTTCACAAACTGCATCCTTCCCACCTTTCGCAGACTTTCAAAGCAGAGTCTGTATTGAATAATTTCACATACACCGTATGCCACCTTGGGCAAATCCTTTCAGTTGGTCTCTCTAGGCCAAATTCTCATAACATGAATTCTGCTCAGACGGTTCACGGTTCAGTGTGCAAACACGTTTTTATTATCATTTAATTCCAAACATTATTCAGTCGTTCATTAAGAAGGCTTACGCATCAAATTTTTAATCCACTCTGCCTATAAGTTAACTTTAAAGCGGCATCAGTGTAACAGCCCGCATTTGGCCTTTCCGAAACGCACTTTGGACTGCGGCAAAGGCAGAACTATGCGGCAAACCTTGTTCTGAAACTGCACGAACGTCAGCATGTGCACATGATCAGCAGCTTCATCGAAATATAATGTTAGGCACACATTTTCAACCGACGTCAGCCAAGCCGGAGGGAACACGACACACAGAAATGCGACATTCTTGGCTGCGAGACAGACCCAGTCAAGGTACAAAAAAAAAAAAAAAAAAAAAAAAAACAAACGATAGTCGCCACAGCACATGAGTTGAATGTTTCAACAACATGGCTTCTTTCATTTTTCTTTTCTCACTCACAGAGACGCCGAAGTGTTTTGACGAAAGTCCCAAGCTTGCAGTAAGGATCGCACTGTCAGCATACAGAACGAGGGCAAACACCACACAGCGCGCTCGCTGTACGTTTATCCAGTCTTCGGCCAGACCTCGTGTTTCTTTCGCAAACTCAAAACTAACCTCGCTTGTGCATCTGAGCTCGTGTGGGTGCGTACGAGTTTGTGCGTGTTTCTTGCGTGGGTGCGAGTATGTATGCTTCCTGTGTGGGCGCGAGTATGTATGCGAGGTAGCGAAAAACTCAAAGTGAAGAACTATTGAACGAAAGCGATTTCAGAGAAGTATTCAGGCGAAAAATGCATGCGGCACGAGAAAGCATTGCGGCGCAAGTGCAACCATCTTATACGCGCGCCGAATTACGTCTACAGCACAAACGAATGCCAATGCTAGTTGTACCTTTTTGTTTGTTTGTTTGTTTTTTTCATACGTATATAAACCCCAAATCGACCACCGCAGCGCAGGAGGTAAAAATCTAGACGCCGAGTCTTTGCGATACTTTTGTCTCGGAATTCTAGCGACGTTATCCTTTATCCCATCCTACGTTGTCCTTAATAATAATAATAATTGGTTAACAGGAAGGAAAAGCGCAGTATCTGTCACACACGTTTTCTGTGGGCACCTTAAACCGCGCCGTAAGGGAAGGGTGGAAGGTGGGTGTTAAAGTGGAAAGAACGTAAGCATTTCATTCCTGGTCCTTTTCCCATCCCTGCGTTTAACTTTTTCGTTCTAAAAGAAGTCGCAGCTCCGTGGTGTTTCCCAGCCAGTATGACCTGAATAAATGAGACTTCCCTGCCGCCCAAGCATGCTGTTTTATAACATTACTTTTGCGTAGGTCAAGGCTAGTCTTATCAATACGAGTTGAAACAAGAAGGGGAACGGAGGGGGATTGCCAAATATGAAGAAAACGGTACTCGTACGCCAGAAGCATTCAACAAACTGTGACATCGTTTGTTCACATCTCAGTACTACGCTTCTTTCTATCGCAGGTAATTAGTGGTGAAATTGCAAACCTTAGGCTAATTATTGTTTCCGCTCAGTATGTCACAATTTCTAAGATTATCATACATCTTTTTCCCGTAGAGCATAGTCCAGTGGGAGAGAAGAAAAGAACGAGTGAGGAAATGGAGAGACGGGCGATGGATTTAAACAGGCGAGCGTTCGTTCTTCGCTTTTCCTTACTTTTTTTTTTTTTTTTCTGCCTTTACTGCTTTCTCCCATCCCTCTTCTTATTTGTTTATTCAGTTAGTTATGGGAGAAGTGAAATATTCTGCCAAAAACGTTGTCGAAGTTCCGAATCGTATTTTGAAAAATCAATCAATACTTTCCAAAAAAAGGCAACAGGTATAGCATGGAATACCTTCCGGCCGAAGCTGCCGCTCCTCCATCCCTGCATTCGCTTGCTTCTTCCACCGATGGCTGCGCAGCAGTACCTGGAAGCAGACCCGTACCTACCACATCCGTGTCTGCGGTTCAGCCATAGAAATTGTCTCGAATTGACGGGGCGGCATCGACCTCTGTGTTCAAATCTGGTAGTGGGAAGTCTAGCACATTATGAGATGTAGTGTGTGTCTTTGTGGCATTCTATAGTAAGTCGCAAACAAAGACAAGCAAGCTAGCGACTGCATTCAGAAATTACATCACAATCCACTTCGCATACACATTGAAGGCGGCAACGCGGATTGCAAGTTTCTTCGATTCAACGATTCAACGATTGCCGTTGCCAGAACTATGTCAGATAATTTTCCAAACACAATTTTTGGCAGATGACAGCAATTACAGAAACGAAAAAAGCAAGTTCTGAACTTCGGTTGTTTCCATCTTTCTTTTTGCTTCAATTCAGTACAGAAAGTATTGGCCTCCAAACGAACAATTCTTAACCAGGGGCTTATCGCAGGAAGACAAGGACAACTAAAACACTGATAACAGGACACAGCGCTACTAACAACTGATGCTGTGTCCTGTTTTCAGTGTTTCTGTTCTTCCTGTCTTCCTGCGCTAAGCCTCCGGCTAATTCATGCACCAACTAGCCTGCAAGAATGTTCTGGCCAACAATTCTTAAATCTTTATCAAAATGGCAAGGTAGCGAGCACTTTTCGACACCTGTAGCTGAGATGTTCGCTTAATTCTCGAAAAAACAGGAAACGTATTCGATGACATGGCCGTCACCACTTAGTCTCAGTGTGTCTGCGTTTCCTTTTCTTGACCTCTTTATTGCTTTCCTAGGTGTCATGTACGTTGTTAGACTCTTCAGATAGCACAAAACCGATTGCAACAAAAAAAAAGATCACTAAGAGATATTGCATACCATGATTTAAGTGTTACAGCTTGGTAGATTATTCAGAAAACCATGACTGGTTAGACCAATTTTTAATATTAATAATGCGAAAGCATTTCTTACCCTGTACGTGGCGTCACCATGAGTCGGCAGAGAGCCGACAGAGCCTATCAATAGAACTTGTCCGCGTGAACCGTCAATAACAATATTGCATGGATAAATATTACAATTGCTGTTTAAGTAATTATGCAATTAGTAAAAATAAATAGTCAAGTCATCAAAATGTTAAATTATTTTTAATCAATTCATTGAACTATATAATTAATAACGTCATTTTGTCAATTACTTTAGAAATTGGTGGGCAATTTCATCCATTTGGTGAATTAGCTAATTACTCAACTATTCAAATGCATCATTAAAGAGATTCGGAAAGACAACTTCAGTGCATTAATGCGAAATCATTTCTTGGCTCATGGACAGCGTGACTTCAGGTGTGTGACCACGAAATCTGCACAGGATATAACGACAAGAACGACAATGTCTAACGATAACCAAATAATCTGGCCAAATTTAGCATCTAATCTAATTCGAGTATGGCCAACTTGAATGCGACCTCCAAAAAATTTGGCCCCCCGGTTCCCTAAAATTTTTCCTGGTCGAAATTGGAATCAAATTGATTTCTAACCTAATTCGAGTACGGTAAATACAATAGTGACCTTTAAATTGGGATGGACCACATCTAAAATTTGATTCTCTGGACTCCCAAAATTTGATCTCGTCAGAATTTGACTTGAACTGATGTCTAATCTAATTCCAGTACGGTCAATGGTCCAGTCACTTCAAATGAACACTTTAAAGCCGCAGCTGCGCCACCATGACAAATTTCAGAGGGCCAAATGAATCTAAAACGAAAAACTAAACACTCCACGGACACATAAGTTCCCCTTAAAACAATGACGTGATGGCGTCATTGTCATCAAATTTTGAACCGATTCGACGTGATAACCTATTCAGACCTGCTTGTGCAGGGGGGCTCGGCTTAGTGCATCTGTATGTAAGGCAGTTAGTTGCCCGTTTCTTCTTTTTTCGTGATTGTTCACATCCGATTATTAGAGCATTCCTAGAAGTTAATTTCATGAATCTGCTTCCCAACTTAGTGGTTTCTTCAGATTTTACTGATCGCCCAGAGTTACTAGGATTTATGCAGGAAGTTTATGCTTCGGTGAGGTTTTTGACAGTACGATTTTCGAATGAGTACCTATATTCTCTTTCGGGCAAGATACTATACAGTGAATTGATGGCAATGCTTTTTCCGCCACCACTGTATCGTTCTTTATACTTTGGTCGTAAGGGTCATGATGTGTTAAAGAGGGTGCGCAAAATGCAGATTTTTCCTTGCACGAAAACATTTTTCTTTAAATTACATACTGAAACTCTACCTGTTAACACATGGCTCCATAGGAAAAATATTTTTGTATCTTTTGCAAACTGCCGTCTGTGTGATGTGCCTGAAACAACTGAGCACTGTTTCATTAATTGCAAAGACGCAGTTCTCTTTTGGGACGTGCTGCAAAGAACTCTAAAGATAGACTTTGTTCTAAATTCGTACAGTGTGCGGTATCTAGCTGTTACACAATCTGATTGCGAACCATATGACATGTTTTCCTTGTTGGACTTCATAGCTTGTGGAAGACACGCAAGTTGGATCGCAACGCTGAACCGTTGTTCCACCTAGACTCCATTTTAGCAGAAATATGCTGCAACTGAAGGACATTTATGATGAAAATGACTTTCAACCTGATTGGTTTCCGCAGGTGACACGGTGTTTATCTTTGCCTGCCTTTTAGTTGTGTTTTCTATTGTGCAGCTCAGCAACGGCTGATTGCTTTGTAAATAGTCTGTGTACATATACCACTTTTGTACATAACCACGTGTAATAAATACCATGTCAGAAAAAAATGACGCGATGGCGTCAAACGGTCCCTATGGCCGCTTTTGGGTACCCTGGCCCACCTTTCCGACATGCTTGTTGTCATCACATACTGCCAAGCTAAAACCTGAAGCCCGGTGATTTTAGGTACGGGCATGTTTGAGATTTTTATTTTTTCTATATCCGCGTGCATTAAAAACAAAAAAAAAAGAAACTGCCTCGGAGACGTAAGTGCTGCCCACCTAATTTGAAACCAAACGGTCACCACCATTGCCTAAATCGATGTCAGTAAGTTTACCATCACAACTATATCACAACCCCTCTCGTCCAGTCAGAAGTATCTTTGTGGAATACGACCTCAGTAGTACAATCATTGAAGGCTTGAAATCAAAGTTATCGCCTGTAACTTCTCCGTCTTTTATTGTGCGGCCAGATACCAGGCTTATAATGCTAACTTTTCACGTTTCCTTTCTTTACTCATCTTTTTAATATCTTTCAACTTTCCCTTCCTCTTCTTGCTCTCGGTATTTCGCAGAATATATCTCCAGCACGTATATAAAGACAGCTACGATTCTGCTATTCTGGCTAGATAACTAGATCAGGTTCCACGAGACTGAAGAGTAAAGGAAAGAGAAAAAAAATGGCTGAGGCTTAGCTTGGTTAAGCCTGGTCAGATGCGAAGCATATTGATTGCTAAACTCGGCTTTCCATGGTTACACTTGGCTAAACTTTTCTTTCCTTGGTTACACGTGCTTTTACACGGTTTAAACTTGGAATGCACAATGCTTTCCCATCGCATAAAACTAGGTAATAGCATGACTCGTTCATCTCTAATCTAACTGTGTTACCGACACGCTCAACGAACATGTCGTCCCCCAAGCCAACGATACTCGATTGCCACTACGCGAATATGTACGCAAAGCAAAAGCTCTTAGAACACCGACGTGCTAAACGAATCAACGATTTTGATTTTTTCGGCAACAACACGGTCGTATGGGAAAGCCTCCCCGTAAACTACCCGTGTCCAGCCGGATTGACGTGCACCAACGGTCGTTACGTCTTCACCAAACATGGCTGTGAGGCGCGAGCTGGACCACCTGGACCCCCTCTCCCCTCTGTTGTGACGTCAGCGTATCACGTGGTGTGACGTCACCATACCACGTGGTCAGCACGGCGTGCAACCGCAGCCGACGGCGCGAGCTGGACCCCCGTCTCTCCTTTGTTGTGACGTCAGCGTATCACGTGGTGTAACGTAGCATTCCACATTCTTTGCACGGCGTGTAACCGTTACGAAGGGCTGTGGTTTACCTCTAGCAATACTAGCAATATGCTTCGCATAATATACGGGGAGTTCAAGCTTTGCTTAAGTGTAGACGCGATAGCCACTTAACACCTCCATTTCATTCCGCAGCATTTCTAATGCCACGATGCACTATTTCACGAGGTCTAACCAGGCCTTCAGGATGTGCGAGACAGATACTGCGCCTTTCGTTACCTGCACACCAATTATCATTACAAAAATGGATGATGTCCGTGTGCTATGCGATGTCAGGCATGTTATGGGGAGTTCGGAAAGGTGTTTAATAAGGCTCCCTAGTGGTGAAGAGTGGCTGTTCTGGCCCTACAGGGATGGGACTGGTAGGTCAACGCCGCTTGCGGCGGGGGCTAGCCTGCCAACGAATTTTTATCTATTTTAGGCCGTCATTGCACCCGTCATCGCTTCGGTGGTGGACGACGGCTTTCTCTTCCTCTTCTTTTTCTTTCTTCTCTATTTTCTCTTCTGTCTATTATTGTTGTTGTGGCTCCAGACTCAAGAGAAAAAACTGATTGATTTATAGGAAGCAAAAGGCACGGCAACTGTCTCACTTGTTTTCTGTAGACACCTCAACCGCGCCGTAAGGGAAGGGAGGAAGGTGGGAGAGAAAGGGGAAAGAGAGAAAGAGGAGCCGTAGTGGAGGGCTACGGAGTAATTTCGACCACCTGGGGATCTTTAACGTGCGCTGACATCGCACAGCACACGACGCCTCTTCGTTTCGCCTCCATCGAAACGCAGCCGCCGAGGTCGGGTTCGAACCCGGGTACTCCGGCACAGTAGTCGGGCGTCTTACCACTGCACCACCCCGGCGGGGCAGACAGAAGAGAAAATAGAGAAAATAGAAAATAGAGAAGAAAGAAAAAGAAGAGGAAGAGAAAACAGAGAAGAAAGAAAAAAAAGAGGAAGAGAAGGAAGAGGAAGAGAAAGCCGTCGACCACCGAAGCGATGACGGGTGCAATGACGGCCTAAAACAGATAAAAATTCGTTGTGGCTGCCCCGCCGGGGTGGTGCAGTGGTAAGACGCCCGACTACTGTGCCGGAGTACCCGGGTTCGAACCCGACCTCGGCGGCTGCGTTTCGATGGAGGTGAAACGAAGAGGCGTTGTGTGCTGTGCGATGTCAGCGCACGTTAAAAATACCCAGGTGGTCGAAATTACTCCGTAGCCCTCCACTACGGCTCCTCTTTCTCTCTTTCCACTTTCACTCCCATCTTCTTCCCCTCCCTTACGGCGCGGTTGCGGTGTCCACGGAAATCAAGTGAGACAGTTACCGCGCCTTTCCCTTCCTATAAATAAATCAGTTTAAATCAGTTGTTGTGGCTGTAGGAGGAATGAAAAGAAAATGCACGGGCCTAGCTGCTACTGGCTCCGTAGCTTAGCCACCTCCACTGCCTCGTGCGGACAGAAGAAAGTAATAACAAAGTATTAAAATTAAAACCAAATACTAATGAAAGTTAGTAGGGTATGTAAAAAATGATAGAGTGGCGTTGGTATCCCGCCGCGGTGGTTCCCTTCCCTCACGGCGCGGCTCAGGTGTCCACAGAACAAGTGTGACAGATACACCGCCTTTCTTTTCCTGTAAACCAATTATTATTACTATTAATGATGATGACAATTAATAGCAAATACTAATAAAATAATAGTATATGATAAATAGGGGATAAAATAAAACCTAAATATAGCAAGAAAAATAAGGTATGTTGGTGCGTGCCATGGTTGCCTGCATAGGCGCACCGCGCAATTGTTACGGCACGTTAAACTACGCCAGGATGGCGAATGAGCCGGGTCCTTCTACGGTCTCGGCCGAAGAAGCGCGCCGCGTATCCGGCAGGCTCAGTTGAA
The DNA here is from genome assembly GCA_023969395.1 of Amblyomma maculatum. Lineage (NCBI taxonomy): Eukaryota > Metazoa > Arthropoda > Arachnida > Ixodida > Ixodidae > Amblyomma > Amblyomma maculatum. The sequence goes on from JAJIZL010125093.1 coordinate 8,743, forward strand.
ACGGGAGAGAAGACGCCGTAAACGTGAACACGTTTCCTAATGTGTGTATATCCTAGAGCGTCACCAAACCCAAATTCAGAGCACAAGAAAACAAGTGCCGGCAACCAGCTAAACCGAATTAAACCTGCTTTCGCACTTCTAACTCGGTTTAACCTTAGTTGAGACTCTGCTATTTTTTTGTTTTTAATTTTATTTTGAGGAAAATGAAGGCTCAGTTACGGCCCCCTTCTCGGTGGACACATACACGTTTAATTGACATCATAAAATTGGAGGAACATGCTTGTCGGTTCGAATCCCTATCGCAAACTATCAAACTGTAGCTTAACTATCAGAAGGACGTGAAATGGAAAGTGGAATGGTATAGTATGTCGTCACTCAAAACGCTGCACGAAGAACGGTGCACGGCGTCATAATAATACGCTATTCCGTGCGTATTTTTTTTCGGTGCATTTGGAACGATGCCAGGTTCTTCCCCGACAATTCTGTGATAGGACGACGGCTTTTCGGCGCAGCGCGACCAGTATTCTCTCGCGTAAAAAGTACGTGTTGCTCAAATTTCCTTTCCCGCTATTCGTGGCGTTATCCTGAGCAGTATAGACGCTTGTTTCTCGAAGCGTTTCTAACGGTGCTAGAGCGCTGAAATAAGACGGAGTGCCTTTTCAGCTTGAATGCCCTGCTACATGAGAGGAGCGCGCCGTCTTGTTCTCTCTTTAAATTTGCTCCGAATAACCTAGTTTATGCTTGGTTCCTCACTTAAGCAGTGCCGCCTTTGTATATCCTACCGCGCGCGGAAACTGTCTGCCCAGCTTTTCAAAGGAGGCCTCTCTGATTACATTTGTTCCGCTTTAGACAGATTGCAGAATAAACCTGGACACGCGTTTGAATATACACCGGAGCTACACGAACAGAAACTGGCGTAATACACGCGCATGTTGCTTTTTCTGCTATAAATGTCTCACAAAGCCGGTCGTCGGATTCGATCAGCGAAGGCAAGAGCAACAGAGCAATCTCCAAGCGATGACGGTGTTAAGAAACTCAGCCAGAGTAATCTCAATTTTCTTTTAGCGTTAAGCTCATGAGTCTCCACGAAAGACGCCTAAATTTCTCAAATTATCGTTGCGTCCGCACCACATTCACTGGAGCTGCCTTAATGTAAATAATGCTCAGTGCTTGCGCGATAGCAAAGTAAAGATGATTCCGCGATGTCCCTTTGGTGTTTTTCTTTGTTGAACTCATTGAGCTTAGTCCGTTGCGTCATCCTCATTAAAAGGAGCAAATAAGGCGTTTCGCGACCGGAGATAAGAGTTATTTGCTTCTCTTATGTCAAAGCGCCTAGGTAGCTGTGCAGAGTTGCCGTCAGGAAAATTAGTCTACTGGTTTTAAACACCTCTGTTTGATACGGGCGATGGTATATCACGCTTGCTATAGGCGGCTTGTGCCACCAAATTAGAGGAGAACAACAACTTTTTGGAATAACAGCGCGAAGGACGAGGACGAAAGTCAGAAAGACACAAACACAGCGCTATTCCAAAATGTATTACCAACTAGCCGGCACTACAAAGCTTGTTAACAACTGCTGTTTACTACCAGCCATATCTGCAGTGCATATGTTAGAGGAGTTGATAAGATTGCTACTAACTGCTTTACTGAGCTAATCAAAGTCGTCGTAACTTGTTTGTGTGAAATATTTAAAGCCCTGGCTGCACACAGTTAAGCTCATCTGCTAACGATATAAGGCGACTCTGCCCGATAACGTCGTACAACGCTCCATTTACTCACTAAGTGGACTTCTCGCCCACTGGCGTCGCCAGCGTCTAACCGGTTTCTCTCTGTTGCCAAGTTATTTCACAAAGACGCGCTGCCACACACGTCGCGACTCCTCCTGGCACAAAAAGAAACGTGTCACCTGTCCCGTAAGTATGCTTATGACGGAAAACTTGATCGTGCTGGTTAAGATGACACTCAAACCCTGTTAGACGTATTCTATGGTGAGGCAGACAAAAGTAAAGAAAAAATAAAGTTCCTCTGTCCGTGCCACCCTGTTAAACAGCCGCAACCTAAATAAGGCACACTCTTCGCTTTTTTTTTTTCTTGTTTTCTTTTTGTTTTTGGTTGTTTTTGTCGCCCTCCTGCGAGTGGCCGCGCTCATATTGCTGTCATCACCAGTACAATGTTTGTGATTCCGTTCTGATGCCCCAACGGCAGCTTAGCCAGACGGCTATGGCCGCAGCATGATTTTCTTCCGCGCTAGGTGATGCCAAAAATTCATTTTCTTAAACAGCTATTAAGCGCCCATTATTGTCTTTAGTCCCTTTAAAGGGCAACTCTGGTGGTTTTTTCCTATCATTTTGAGTTATCGATTGCGTTACATTCCTTTCTGTGTTCTGACTCGGACACAAAAAGTGTTTCTCGACATTCCAAGTAGAACTATATTTAATAGAAAAGAATAGTAAGCTGAAACAGAAACTGGTTTCATGGCCAGACACGACGTTCCAGTTGACGAAACGGTGACGTCACATATACAGTATTAGAAATACGCTGGTACGCGCTTTGAATGGTGGAAATATTATCTGGAAATCATGACGCAGTATATACAGTGTCTGAGATAGCCTAACACAGGCCTCGAAATTTCATGATCACGCGGGAAGCGGGCAGTAACCACGGATTGATTGAATGATTGTTTAAAACTTTATTTTCCACCGATTTAGGAGGCCCCCTGCTTCTGGCACGCAGGCCTAAGAAACGGGGGCTGGAACCTCCGCAACTAAGGACTGGCGAATATACATTGGATATTCGCGGGCTCAGCCTCCAGGCGGACGGCTCTTTGCTGGTCAGCGGGGACGTCACTTCGCAGCAGGGTCACCCAGGCTTCTCTACTTTTAATGTTGTCCCTAGCGTCTGGAGACTTAGGCCATTCCCAAAGTATATGGTCGAGGGTCCCCCTCGTTCCCCAGGCTTTACATTTATCATTTTTTCTCTCATCTATCTGGGTGTGAAACAACCAGACAGGGTTTGTGACGTCAAAAACGCAGTGTTGCTCGCAAAAACTGTCTGAACTAAGGCCACGAAAAGTAAACATTTTAAAATCAAGTTGCACGTGAACAAATTATCGCACGGCGCCCAAATTTGGCAGAATGCGTCAGGGCGGAAAGAAAAACATACAGTAAAATTTTTACCAGATAATGCGTCTGTCGAAAAACCTCCTAGGTTGCCCTTTAACGTCGTCGTTAGCTATAGCGTCTCCTGTAAGATGATAAGGAGGAAAAATAAAAGGAAGGGAGCAAGAATATAGTAAAAATTCTCCCCAGAAGGTGGTAGAGATAAAAATGCAGGTAATTTTGGCTCGAATTCTAATATCGTGTGAAAGTGCATGTGACCATACAAACCGCGCAGTCACCATGTGGAGCATCTGGAGGCGCAATATGAAGACGCCGCGTCAAATGGCAGAGATTTAACCGTGACCTCCGCAATCAGCACGGATGCAACGGCATGCTTGATCGCAGAGGCCACAGGTTTCACCCTGCTCGTAGTGCCATCTGAAAGCCGCCGCGCGCGCACGCGCGCGCGTGTGTGCGTGCGTGTGTGTGTGTGTGTGTGTGTGTGTGTGTGTG